>JAZGTJ010010349.1:0-18205 GCA_036877575.1 Botia almorhae | reverse complement strand
CCCGACTCCTAAGCCTGGTTTTATTGCAGGGGAATGAGACAGGTCAGGTGCCTGTGGAGACCTGTTGTTCTCTTGTGAGCCGGTCTTATCTCTACTGCTCTAATCTACATGCAGCTACTGTGGATTAAATCTCAAGTGTCGCTCTTTGCTGCTAAGGTTCTTGTGAGACCGTTTCCTCCGACTGGAGTTTGAGGACAAGGCAAGTGTGTCGAAGAGGCCCTAAGTTTGGATTGAATTACCCAAAGAACTGCGAGTCCCGGGGCTGTTGGGTTGCATTTTGTGCCTTCCTGCAATTCATAACACAATGTGCAAGCTATCAATTGAGTAAAATGGCCATACAATTGCCATTTAAAAGTGATTGCCTTTAAACAAAGCTGCGGCACTTGAGGGAATTTAACCAGGAACATTTAAAACATGCTTGGGTGGTTCTTACAGTATAGAAGGTCACAGCTTGAGATACTTTTCGATTAGGTCTAGTTCAAAAGATCTTCTTTCGCTTCCTGTGACCAAACGTACAGGAAACATCACACACAGTTTTTCTTTTAAGCCAAATGAGTGCATTAGGAAGGCCGTTGTCTGCTTCAATCATTAACTTAATTTACTCCATGATCAATCTATACAACAGAAAAAGAAAAGGGTTGTCTCAAGACCTGAGGGCAAATATTATGAACATCCCACGTGTCATGTTAAGTGGACTTTTTTGTTTCAAACACCCAAACAAGCAGGCATTCATTCTTGGGTACGACCTCAAGATGAAATCTCTTTGTTCTCACTTAGCTTTACACAAATCTTCCTCATCATCGAACCCCTTTAGCTGCCTCTCCTTCAGCCTGTTAATCATTTACAGAGCGCTGAAATAAATCACCAAAGCAAGAATGTGGAGCTATGAAACCATACTGCTCTTTGATGGGGCAGATATGGGCATCGGATTTCACAAACATGCCAGTTTTGAATTTTAATAGAAGTGCGTTGTATTCATATCGAAATCGCATCTTTGCAAGAGCGTGCAGCCACAACCATATATAACCAGAATAAAAATAAAATGAAAAATAAAATAAAATAAATGCACTGTTATTGTTTTAAATGGCATATTTAAATAGGTCTGTTCGCCTTGTTGTTTCCAATTTTTTGACACTATTTATTATTTTTATTTGTTTTTTAAATTACTTTAGGCAGAAATGTTTACACTGGAGCAATGATTTAATGTACAATGTCACAACAGTTTAACTTGGAAACCCACTACACCACAACACACACCACAACACACATACACGCCTACACAAAAACATTATTTTATTATTTATATGATCTAGTCCAACATGGCCGGTGCTTTTATAAACACGTCTTCTCACAGAAAACTTGGGACTACTTGCAATTCACCTCCCCAGAGTAAAAGCTGTTACCCGACTCGCTTGCGTTTAATTTTTAAAATGATTAAAAAAATGAAATGACTTTCATTTCTCACTTACTGCATATCTTTTACGGTATTGGTTTAAACAGTCTGTATAAATAAATAATTGCAACCTGGCATCAGACTGCAAAAATGTCACCAGATCCAGCAGTTCAAGTACAGCAGTCTTCAATTCTACAACATATGGAATAGAAAATGAGTCCATATCATAAAAATTCAGGCTTGAAAGAACAGGACATTTACTATGAAGTAATGCCTTAGCATTTAGCTAGTGTACTTCCTGTCTGAAAGATGTCATTGTTTCCTGATAGCTCGTGAAAGCTTTCACAGCACAGTTGAGAATGGAAACTGCCCCATTACATACACAAGGCCATCAAAACAACGTGTGAACACAAATTACAAAACAAAGACTGTGCACAAGTGCTTTAAATTTTACACAAAAACAGTTATGCCTTTATCTATTTGCCCAGTATTGTCATCGTTTTATTTTCTAAAGTCTTTGAACATTTATTTATTTTTAATGAAAATCTGTGGAATGAATTAAGCTTATGATAAACAGATTTTTTACGTACATTTCCAAACGTGATTATGATTTTAGGTTAGGCTGTTTATTAGAAGAACAGCTATGAAATACATTAAATTTCTGGTAATTTTTTGCGAAACAACTGACCGACACCACCATATAATTCACTTTTTTACAGTACTGCTTTACAATGTATTTCATTGAACATTCTTGACAGTTTGAAGTTTTTTGATGTGGTTAACAATAAATGGCTCGCATTCTTTTTTTGAAAAATATATAATAAAAAAAGAATTTTCATGAAAACAGTTTTTATTGCGAGACTGACTATGGCCACATGCTACGTTTTTACCAAGTTATAAGTAGAACGTTATGAAACCATTATTTTATATTTATGTAATATAAAATATATAGATTTTTTTTACAAAGTTGTTATTTGTCCCACAAACACCAAAATATTTAAAGTTAGTGTCCAATTAGCAACTAGCTGTAAATCAGTATAATGTAGGGTAATTTTGCACAGATGGTACTGCAAACATGTACGCATCCCATTCGACCTCCGGGCAGTCGCGCTATTGCCATCCATTGTGCATATCTATCTACAGATTTGGTAAAACCTCACACCCTTTAACATGTCAGTAATGCTATATGTTTAGGAGGCCCGTCTGCAGTGATGAATAGTCAGACCTCCCTGTAATTCAGTGACCTGAGATCTGTCAGATCAGGCGAACGCTGTGGTAGTTTCACATTGTGTGTGTAAAAGCTGAGGGAATGTGAGCTGACTGTCCCCCTTTGACCCCACAGTGTAGTTACTGTTTTACAGAGATAAGAACTAAAGCTTTGAGGGGACCGGGGACCTTTTTTATGCGTCCAGTAAAGAGACACAGCAGCATCTTTGTGCAGGTGGCTCAACCCTTTTTTCATTCTCTCTGCTCACACACACTCACACACACACAATCACACAAGGCACTCCACTTTTTGTCGATTGTCTGCTAGACTGCTGAGAAAAACTTTCCCTATGTTGTTCACATGGGCTCACCGGGTGGAATTAGAGGAGGGCGAAGGATAAAAATACATGCGATTCTGTCTCCAATGACCTTTTCTAAAACCGACCTTGTTTTTTCCTCTGTGCAGAATAAATGTTTAGACTCTGCGATCCAGTAGCTTTCACCTTCTCGTGGATATTAAAACGAACAGCCTTCGGTAAACAGACGGGTATTTAAATAGGGAACAACCTCCGGCCTCGATTGAAAGAGGTGAGGAATGTTATTTGTTTGCCCAGTAACCAATGCAGAACATAGCAACGCTAAGCCTTATGACAGCTGAAAGAAAAACTTGAAATGGAGGTGGATGGTTTTAAATAAATCAACCTCATATTTTGCTAGAAGGAGCCAAGAAGCAGACACAGAAAACTGCAGGAAAAACTTAACTGTGGTAATGCCTCTCCATGTTTATTTGCACACATAAGTTCAGTTCAAAATCTTCTAATGCAACATCTGAACCAAAATGGCTTCTCATAAGAAGACATAAGATTTGTACGTTTTTTATACCAGCTGTTCTGTAACTACTTGTGGATTCTGTTGAACTAAATTTTATCTACAGCTTTTTTTCATGCACAGCATTTTTTTTCATTGAAAAAAATCAAATTTGGGCAAAAAAGAAGAATATTGAGAGTAACAAAGGAATGAAGCAATATTGGTTATTTTGATTGTGATAATAAATCAATTCTGCTGCGGTTGGTGGACTGTTTGGTTCAGGTTATTTATGGGATGGGATGGAGCTCTTGTAGGGTAATTAATAATGACTTAACTCATCCCAGTCCAATATTTCTAGGGCCTATGGGAGGGAAACAGGGGAGCTGACTTGATCCTCCAGTATGATTTAAATCCCAACTGCCCTCTCCTCCCTGCTGTCTCTCTGGACTCTGCTTGAAGCTCTCCACTGAATGAATCTCCAGCTATAAACACCCACAGTATTCATACAACCACACACAGTAAATGATGAAATGATGTTTATGCAGCCGTCAATATGGAGACAATATAGTAACAAATCACAGATTCTTGAGTCATGCAAATAATGTTCCACGTTCCCTGACACCATAAACATAAAAAACTAGGTGAGTATGAGAATATTTCCTGTGTCACAACAATGACGCATAACCTCCATTAAATAAACTGTTTTGATGTTTTAAGATAATTTCTCATAATAACTTTTAGGAAGGTCCTACAGTTGCTAGCAATACCAGAGAACATAATGGCTACTGCATTTAACACGTGTGATATGTACGATATTTTATGAACATTGTAAACTAGCACTAATATCTAAATGTGGTTACAATTTTATAGATGGAGAATTAAATTAGAACACAAACTGTATATGAAATAAATGTTGACCCTAACATACTGTACACTGATAAATAATTTTAATACTTTTTTGTAACCTGTTTCAATACAAAGTGTTTATGATAAGAAAGGATAGATCAGGGTGAGGTAAGCTTTTAACAGTTACAGTTGCAGTTATAGTTCTCCAGACAGACGGCATCAATTCATTTTCCTCCATTTCCTAAATCTATACGGGGATTTTTCTCTCCCTCCTCATCTCTGGCAGATCTGTATTGCATCAGTCTCTCTGCGAGGTCATAATATGACAAGCACATGACCTTCTTTCTTTCCTGTAGCTGCGTCTGCAAAGGCAGGTGTTAGCCGATACCTCCTTCTGCAGATGAGGAAAAAGGGATGTAAAGATGGAGAAAAAAGGCATAAAGGACATTTTAACAACCCATATTAAAAGCAGAGATGCATTAGTGTGTAAAATGTTTGGTTCTGAGTGAGTCAAAGGTGAACCCGTAAGTGTCGACAATATGTGCTTCTCTATCAGGTTTTTAAAGGAGCGTGTTGGGGTGGGTTGGGTAACAGGCCCAATAACATCACAGCTTGTATATATAACTCTCAACAGAGCAGAAAAAGAGAATGATGGAGTTAAGGAGCGTAGGAATGAAAAGGGAGAGAGGAAGAGAAAAGAGGGGGGTTGGATTTTTGGGATCTGCCTGTCTAATATGTTTTCTGTGTTGGGGCCCCCTCGGCCTCCAAGCACAAATACTCAAGGGAGAGATAGAGACAGGCCCAGTGCCACTTACACACGCCACCTGAAAGACACATCGCAGCACAGTTCGGCCATTTCCTCTGGAAAAAATACCCAGAAACCCTTGCAAACCACTCAGTGCCTTCGCATACCTCCACCCTGATCTGCACAGTCTTTCCAGAGCTTGTGCTTTGATGTTAGACATCAGCATCAGGTTTACCTACAAAACCACCCGCAGTTTCCTCCTGTACACAGCAGGAGATTGACTCACTCTCTAATTCATTTGGAAGGTTATGAATTATTTTCAAAAATATGCCCACCATTTGAAATGTTTGTTTTTCCAGAGGTTGTATTTAAATACATTTTCTTACTCACAGGCTAGCTATCGTGTAAGAAACATATTCCTCACCTTGTAAGTCACTTTGCATAAAAGTCAATCTGGTAAATACAAATGTAAATGTAAATATACATCACAAGTAAAAATAATACATGTAATGAAAAAGACTAGATCACAAAATCATATCCATACAAGAGGCTAGAAATATTAGTTTGGATTTAAAGGCATCAAATCTTCAGACGGCAGAAGAAAGAAAATACTGGAAACTTTGTTACAGTGAAACGATCACACGTTTTTCAGACACTTGCATTTGTGAAAGAAGAAATGTAGTGGGTTACATTTTTTACTTAAAAATTATATGCCAATACATGGAATACACCAATATTATAAACTAAAATAAACATATTTTTTATTTATATAGCTATGCGGTGTTGTGCTATAGCAGTTAAAATGACTTGGTCGAGTTGGAATCCTGAGGCTGGTGGATCGGTTTACTGTCATGTCTCTGCTGCATGGTAAAATGCGAGATTCATGAACAAGGGCACGTTGAAGTGTCTGGCAACAGTTTGCGATCAAAGAGTTATTACTTTCCCTTAGTTTAATTGTCACGGGGGACTTAAAGAATTCCGTTAGTGACAGCTATGATTTAAAACAGCAACAGGGCATCGATGCTTCATTGTGAAACAATCGGAAGGACTTTTACCTTTGCCTTGTTGTCTGTTGTCTCGCGGTTTCTCATGTCATATTTGCAAAGAATTTGATGGTGCTGGAAACGTTTTAGCTGGTATTATTTTCCCATGATACCACACTGAGATTGTTTCCACTTGAAGACAATTGTGTCCTCTGAGGAAGTTTATTCGTGGTAATGACAAGCATTTCTCATCTTTTAAGCTTGTGTTCCAAGATTACAAAGAGTGAATCGTCGCTTTACTCATCTGCTGTCTTAGGCCTGTCGAGGACATACACGCAAACACGGTTAGCTATGCGAACTCTATTTCACATGACTCATTTGAACAAATTCAGAACACACTGGATAGATCTGATATTTTCAAGTTTGGTCTTACATCAAGGTAAGAACTGTATCCAAGGAAACATAAAAATTCCGCATTTGTGGATTCTTCCATCCTCTTTTCCTCGGCTTCCCGTGGCTTCTCCGATAAGCGTTTGCCCTAGACAAGCTTTGATCTCCAGGCTCCAGTGCTGACCGTATAAACATGACCTTGAGGTGCACGCAGCCGTGGTGTTACAGGTCAGTTATACAGTCATTGTGTGTGTGGTGAGAGGCTGTGGAGTTTAGGGGTCGTGTGTGCACTGTATCTGTGCGCCTCCAAGCCCTCGCTGGCTCCTTACCTGACCATGTAAACACCTATAGACACACACCAGAGTTTATAAGCAGGGCACACCCACAGAGTTTGGCTGGGATTAAGTATGCAGAACTGGTCAAGAAAACGCTCCTGGCACGTAAAAACACACGACTATTTGTATTTACAGCAGTACAAGAGGAATGTGGTCTGGATTGCAGTGTGACGCTGATTCTGAGGGATCGCTTTTCCTAACCTTATTATAAGCTTGTGAAGTCAATGTCACAGTAAAAGACAAAACTTATATAATAATAATAAAAATAACGAAACTGCAAAAATATTATTCAAAAAGTTTTAGGAATGTTTAAAATGTCCAGTTTTTTAGATGTTGTATTAACGTTACTGCTTTATACAGTAATAAGAACATTATTCAAACACGTTTCTAATTATGTAACTTTTTAAAATGATCCACTTACTCTTTAAGAATAACGTTTTTGATATATATAACAAAACATTACTAACCATTACTGCAAAAACATTTGTGATAACTCTGAGTGAACCTTTAGAGAACATTATCCAATGTTCTGAGAATGTTATCTATTAGCTGGGCTATAATATTATAATACACTTGAAATGAGGGTGTTTTTTTTCTCAGGAGAAAATACTGGATACTCCAAAAGTCTCTGTTTACACTCAAATTAATCACAGAGAAACAACTGAGATATTAAAGATTATGAAGATCTCATTTCTATTTCTTTCCCTATGCGTATTCTCAATCTCTAAATCACAGTCTAAAAACTTTTCATTAACTCCCCTGATATAATCTAACAGGCCATTTCTAATTCTGCCTGCCAAGGTGCTTCCTAACTAAAGCCCTGATGGATCTCTATGGAACGGCTGCTGTCACTCATGCTCTCAAACGTTTGGAAATACAACAGATACACACACATTTATGAACTGATCAGATGTTTTTGCAGAGGTCAGTGAATGCTGAACCCGGACAGCAGGCTCGGTGTTATGGGACAGCTTGGAACATTTATAAATATAACGCAACACTTGTTTAACGCACCAATGAGTACAAGAGTGTTAGGAAAAGGAAATTCCAGGGAGGCAGGAAAAGCCTCACTAGACAAATACTGCACGACAGTCATGTGGGATCATTAATTCATCCGTCGCAAAGCAGATGATTGTATTTTTACTTACAGAGGTCGACAGGAGAGAGACGTTTGCAACAGCTGCTCTCCACCTGGGATAAACGCTAAAATCTGTCCAAGGCCACATGGTCACTTTCAAAAGAGAGAGAGAGATGGAAAGCAAGAGACTGCGATGAGAAAATATGAGCAAAGGAGTACGTCTACCCAGGATTCTGTGGGGCATAACAGGCACGCTCTCTCACACAGACCAGACAGACATCTACAAAGCTTTGAACACCACAGACACGCAAGACCTGCTTGAGTAAATCAATCACACACATCACTGTAAGAGGAAGCCGCTCACACACCATACCCTCTGTTCTCACACAACCTGTGGTTGGGTATCACAGTATCCAATACAGGTCTTCTCATGCTGTCTCACACACACATACACACACACACACACACACACACTCAGAGAATAGCTGTTTATATAGCGTATTATAAAGCACTGAAATATCAATCAGAAATATCAGTCAGAAATATTTTTTTATGTTGCCCCAAAATTCTGTATTATAAGATGTTGGCATATATGGTTTATGAGGTCTCTCCATAGACGTAGTGATTTTTAAACTGTACAAACACTATATTTTAATCCCCAAAACTAACCCTTACAGAAAACTTTTAACATTTTTTAATTAACCAATTTTTACCATTTGATGTTTTAAGCAATTTAGTTAATAAGGACACATGAAGTGTCCTCATATACCATGCTTACATTGTGATGCAGGCCATTATACATATTTGTTTCCTTGTAAACCACATATTCAAATAGTTTAATCTTCTTCTGTAATCTTCTTTTTTAATCTTCTTTATTTAATAGAAGTTATAGTTATTTGCCTTTATGATTAAATAATAACAGCTATCATATAATACTGAATTTTGGGCAACATTAAAAATAGTTAGATACAGTGGCTCCAAAAAATTTGGACACCTAAGGCATTTACTTAAGCATTTTAAATTCATGAGTTTTATTGCATTAGCTAACAACAATTTCATGACCCTGAAATATGAAGTTAATTTTGTAAAAAGGTCTAATATTGTCTGACAGCAAATGTTACTTTGATTTATATTATACGTATAATATATATTTTAACCTTGAATGCAATAAAACTCATGTTTAAAAAGTTTGTCTTAAATTCACAAGTAACTTTAAAGCCACTTTGTTCATTCAGTAATGAATAACTAATTGAAATCTGAAGCACACAAAGTTAGAAAATAAACCTTTGAAAAAGGAACACATTTTGAAACCGAGTGAATCAGTGAGTTTTGTTTGTGGATCTCTTACTGCTGTTTTTGACACTTCATAGCTGTCATTACTACACACTTAAAGAACAGCTTCCTTTCACCCTTGGGAGCATGTGCTTCTGTGCAGAGGATATCCGGCCTCTCAGTTTACTTGCCCCTCTTCTCCTTCACTTTCACACAAACAAATCCCTAAAACACACAGTCATACATACATACAAGCACACACACACATATGACAAAATTTATGTTCGTGTTCATTTCCAATAGCTCCTGCAGGTAAATCAGCACCTTTGTTTAGCCTCATATTGTCACAGTGTGTGATATGGAGGAGCTATTGTCATTCATCCACAATAACATCACTGTTTTCTGGCTCTCATTTCATCACCTTCTTTTTAACAGATTACCTTACGAAACAATAATCTAAACATATCCACATGTACATCAAACATGCAATAACAATTTTTAGAAATGAGAGTCAGACTTAAACTCACATTTCCCATATGAGCATCGCAGCTCAAAGTCTGCTTAGCCACGGCCTGATTTAAAACAAGCTCCAGTCCATTTATTGATGTCTGTTGCCACAGTGATATTGAAGCATATCCAATCATATACATTTATAAGATTTATTCTATAGGTTTAAATTAAAACACATGTCATTTCCTCTCCAAGCCAATAGCTAAACCACATGGGATCCTGCGTCCACACGCAGAAATCAACAGCACCTCTTTACCTGCAGTGCTCTGATAAGGTTTACAGCTGGGTCATAACTCAGAACACCCCGACAGCTACAGTTTAACTAATATGACGCAATTGGCTTTACACAATCAGATGTGAAAAACGATCATGACAAGCTGCTTTTTCAATACATCACTCTGGAAATTTAAACCATATTATCTAATATGTCATTGCGTATGGGAACAAATCTGGGGGCTATGCGAGTCTCAGGTTCTTAGGTTTCTCTTTGATAGGAAGGGTCAGGCTGAGTGTTACACATGTATTTACATGTCAAACAATAGAGGGGAGATCACAGCGAGGATGTACGTGGAATTGCCACCTCTTCTGAAATAGCCACGGCTCTGATTCAGCTGAGTATTGGATTCAATGAGCTATTTTTAGGTCATTTCTTTGGCTGGAGGAGTCTCAATTGTTACACGCCTATTTCTGCTTTCGTTGGCTGCGGTCTTATACCGTCTTAAATGAACATCCCCAGGATAAATCAAACTGTACGTCCATGACAATTTTCATCTACATATAAGCGTCACAAAAGAAACAGTGCGAGGCATTTTTCGAGTCCAATATCAGGCTTTCCACACAAACCCACTGTGTAACTGAATGGAACAGTGTGCTGAAATTCCACTTTAAGCATGATAAGCTCTAGACAGGATATGGAACCCCTTTAGAAGCGTGAAACCGCCCACACTTTGCTGCAAAATTACATGCTATTACCAAAATCTGCGGCCTACAGCGAATCAGCCTTTTTTTCTCAAATGCCTTCAGGGTCAGAGATGCAGCGATAAGGGAGACAGACGGATGTTGTGGCTAGACGGAACTAAACAAGTTTAAAGTTCATTTGAAGTCATTTTAAACCAAGTCACCATGTCGTTTTATCATGGCTTCCCTTTTCTGAGCTTCAAAATAGGCATGACAAACTAACGAATAAAAGATCTTACATGCAAAGCTCACATATGACTCCAATAAGATAGTATCCAAGATGGGGAGGGAGAAAAGTCAAAGGTCAAGCGTCTAAAACTAACAAAACATCAGAGGACTGGTGAATAAATCTGGGTGAGGTGATGCCAAGATGATTAAGGGCGAGCGAGTCCTGGGCGAGTGTAAGAAGATATTTTGGCCCATGTTGGCATGAATCTGCTGTGAAATTGTACGAACTGGCTGTTCTTACAGACAGATCAGAACCTTATCTCATCCGTGTCGTTTATCCTGCAGCCCACTCGCCTCTGATCTCAGCCCAACTCTTTCCACAGGGGTCTTCATACCCCCCCACATCCAGAACCACATCTGTCTATGTGCCTGGCAGCGAATCACAACCCGAACATGTGTTATACAAACAGAGCCAAAGGTTGTCAGTCAAACTATCACCTTACTAAACGCAACATTATTTACTGCTGTGATTGATATTAGAAAATGACAAGCCCAATTCTTTATTCATTTTTTTCCTATTTACTTTTTATGACTGGGATTTGTTTTGAAACCTTTATCTTCCAATCGTGCGGAATATTCTGTATTCAGATCGAGACGAAGTATGCATTGATAGATAAAACTGATGACAAATGCCGACATTGCACAACACATACATAAATAATAAAGCACATCAAATAAGATAATAAGATTCGTAATTTATACTGTATGTTCTGTATTAATGAATAAATAGTTTGGGTATGTGAACTGACAGTCTCTTTAATTAATTAATATGGACATCAAAGAAAGTTAAAGAACACATGCCACAACTGTCACACAGAGCTATGCGGGTCATGAAAAACAGCTCCAAGAAAGATTCAAAATAGATGGAAAGTTCTGGACTGGATAACATCTGAGTAGCTGTGCTATGCTGACCATTAACTCTGCAAGAATCCTTGCCCATGACAGACAATATATTCCTTTAATAATCTACTACAGTATACTGTATACATTGTTAACAGATGGCCAGATGGAATATAAACAGTTAAGGGCCCTTTTAAAGTGTCTCGTCCTCTTGTGGCAGATATCTCCTGATGTTCTCACAAACACACTTGAGGTTTGAAGAGAATCTTAGTCAGAAGGACATCTTTTATAGTCTGATACCTAATTAATGACCCATCCATTTTAATGATGCAGACATCCCTTAAATAGGGAATTTTGTCACACTGGTTCTTAAACATATGCATATAAACATATATTAAAGAAAACACAGTTATACAATCATGCGCAAAAAAAGCTAAGATCTCTAAATGTTCCCTAAGTAGGTCAAAAAATGAGGAAATTTATGCATCGGAGTCAGTTAGGAATGTGTCAGGTAGCTCATGAACATCCACGGAATGTGAAATATTACTGCTTCAATATCCATACCTCTCCTGAGCAGACCTTTGATGTGAGATTGGGGAGCGTACAGTATTAAAGACATCAGCAATAGAAGGGTTTGATTAAGTCCATAAATCACAATGTAGACGGCCGACTGGCGGCCGTGCTCCGCACTGTACATACAGTAAATAAAATACAATCCCCCCACCACGATTTAAGACCACATATTTTCAGCTCTTCTGAAATGAGTTCTGAAGACGTGCAGTAAAGGGAACACCAATACTGTCTCTCATAGTCTGGGAGAAGGTCGGTTTGAATTTAGTTCCATGCCAGCGGGGTTCCCAAATCTAAGAAGAAGGGAACGTGGGGCAGATCTCCAAGGCCGTGATGCGTTTTAACAAAGACCAGGCTAGGACCAAAGAGGGCCTCCATTTACTGACCTACCTGTCTATCTAACTCATAGGGCCTCTGGAAAAGAAGACAGGAGACTGGAAGAAGACAGGTGTGGAGGTGCAGGAGAGAAGCTTTCATCACACAGATGGAGAAGACAGACAACCTCCTAAATTCAGGTAGATGGTTGTGCTCATTGTTCAGTCAAAGGTGGAAAGGTGGAAGTATTTTGCAGTGACCTCCTCACAGCTTAGAGCGTTTAATAGAGCTCAGTTCACTGAGACCACCTGAGATGTTATAAATAATTATTCCACTCACACTCCACAAACAGATGTGAGCTGCTGCGAGTGTGTAAACTGAAAATCTATCTAGAGCAAGTAAACCAGGGTCCAAAACTCTGAGACCACCAGTGAAAATGCATTGCAACTGCGTGCAAACATTTTTTTACTCATTTAATTTAAGGCAAATATTTTTATGACATCACATTATCAGCACAATCAAATTAATTCTGTTACAATGTCTTAGCATGTGGTAGCCTCTTGTTGTAAGACAACACGCACTCAGGCTGGCTTGTGCAAAAGCGATGATCCTTGATTTGTGAACATTCCACTGAAGTGTTTCAATGGAAGCATGGAAATCTGACCTTTTGTGCAAAAGAGCCAACATGGGCAATGTGGCAAATCTGCTTATTTGATTAGTGCTCCAAATATTTCTTATTCATTTGAGTCAATGTTTCTTTATTTCACATTTTTCATCTTATTCAAAAGTTGAAATTAGATTTTGAGTCTCTGGTTTTCAATGTGGTCTCAGATAATTAGACCCTCTATATACGCAAAAACATGCCACATGTCAAAATTCTTAAGCAGAGCTTTCGTAAGAATTTTGTGCTTAAGAACAAACCATTAAAAACATTTTATTGCTGTAATATTAAATATAGCATTACAATTTCAGTCATATCTCAAATGTTTTCCAGTATACTGCAGGCCACAGTGAAGGTCTCTCAGACTGAGGTGAAAAAAAGCCAGAAACCAGATCAGAAACTCTGACCGTGTAAACAACAATCTGAGCAGCAGAAAGGCCCTCATAACCCTGACACCCTTCCCTTCTACAGTTTCTGTGTACCAGCAGCCTGTATAGCATTTCCTTTGTACACACATTTGTGAAAGTTCAGGAAAGGCTAAACTAAAAACCACCAAAACTCTGGCCCACCAATCGACCTTCTGTACACATGTACGTGCACGTACGTAAACTGGCTCGATGTTGCGCTTGGGGCTTTAATCATATTTCTGGCTCTTCCTCTTTTGCTGAAGTTATTCAGACTGGGAGTCAACAAACAGTTTGATTTAACTGCTCAAATTATTTCTGACGGCACGCAGGAATGTGTTTATAGAATAGATGAGTGATTGATTTAAGAGGACATGACTTGTCAGGTACAGACAGTCGTAATGGTTTTACACAAGATTATTTGCTAAAAGATTTTGCATTCAGCCCAGTTGGAGGTATAATTTTTTTGTACACAAAATTCTAGAACTTTCTTGTTGATGATACTTTAGAATGTTCTGTTTGGATGTGGTTGGCTGTGACGTTTGGTACAAAATTAGCTAGCCTTTATCTTCTGCCTGGGTAAATGCCTCACTAGATTTTGTAACCAGGTCTTTCTGCTTTTGTAACAGTCTGTTGTATTTTGTTTGTTAAAAAACAGTCAGAAAGGTCAACAATAATCCAAACTCTGCAGTTCTGCAGTGCAAACCTTTAGCAAAATAGTTACAAGCTTAAGGTTCTATTTGTTAACATTAGTTAATTACCTTAAGTAACATGAACTAAGAATTAATAATACTTCTACAGCATTTATTAATCTTATTCAGTTTTAATTTGAACAATTACCAATATATTTTTAAAATCAAAATGAGCACAATAAACTAACATAAATAAGGAATAAACTTATTAACATAAACATTAACATAAAAAGATGAATAAATGCTGTAAAAATATATTGTTATGTAGGAAGCTCATGTTAGTTAATGCAAGCAATTCAGAATTCACACCTTCAGTATCAGGTTTAATTAGGAATCAATTGTACCTTTAATACAATTTACCAATTCCAACATTTACCATTCCAACATTACTCAAAAAACAGACTAACCCTTAAAAATGCCACCAGTCACCAATTTTACAAGACACACGGCACTTCAGTGCTAATGGAGACAGTGTGCCTTAGCTGCCTTTGAAAGTGGATCTCTCTCATCCCTTTAACTTTTACTCTGGAAGAGCTCCATTAGCTTACATTAGTACCACTTTTAACAAGAAACATGACACGGTATGAAAGCATCTGTGTGTGTGGACATTCCCTGCCAACAACGGCAAAGAGACGTGCCTTATTTCTTGTTGGTCAGAGGTAGAGGTTGTTGTCATTATAAACAAAGATGGCCGCCTTGGCTACTTTCATCTGCAAAAAATGCAGAAAATCCCTTATAATGAAGGTATCATGTTTATCCATAACATGTTAGCTAAATGTTGTGACCCAGTATCAGATGTCATTGTGAGAAGCTATTTCAAAGTCAGGTAGCAAAGCGAGAGGCTTCACTCTTCACATCATAATAACCTTCAAGTGCACAAGCTATCCTGTTTCATATCTTGACTTTGGATTAAAAGGTCACGTCCACTGCGAAACAAACACAAACAAGAAAACTATTGAATAAAGACAGACATGTTGAATATTAGTCTGCTGGCAGTGTATATTTTCAAAACATTCAGAAACCACATTAAGACATTTTTTAGATTAATATACAATACCTGAAATAGCTAGTACTCTTAAAACAATAAACATAAAAGACTGCAAATCTTTTGTTTTTATGTGATGTATTTTATATTATATATTTAAGATGTTATTATTGATGTATTATTGATATATTTTATTATCTAGCATTCTGTTATTATCTAACAGAACTTCAAGTAAATATCTTTTTACATACACGCAAGTTAAAAGGTTTACATGAGATTTCAAATGGCTCTCTAAACTGAGAATGCCCCTCCCCTAACACCACCTGCTTCTGACTTTTAATAGCAGGCAGCAAATCAAAATTCATGTGTGTGACATAATGAAAGCCTATTGGTTATTAAAAAACTACTCTCTTATGTGCTGTCCAAGCTTCCAGTTTCATAGGTAACAAAGTCAACACAGAAAAGAAAAGCGATGTTACAGGGTCTTTAAAAAAATGTAATGACAGGCGAGATCAGAAGATTCCAAACTAATGAACCAAAATGAAATCAAGGTTCTCTTTCCTTATTGCAGGACTGGAAGGTTTTTCCAAGGTCAGGAAGTTTTGGGACTCCAGGGATCCACACATGAAACATTACCACGTTTCCAACAGAGCAAACTTATTTGATGGCATCAGGGTCTAATAGCTCTTTTCTCTTTAAATGGTCTCATCTTGACACAGCGATTTGACACAGCAATATGTCACAGCTGCAAGCATTCACAGACCAAAAATATGTTGTGTATGTGAGAGGCAGTGACAGTAAACAGTGGCTGGTAAAAAACAGAGCGAGCAAACCTTTGAAAAAAAATCAAGCATTTTAGTTATGCAATGCTAGATTTTTAAGGGTTTGAATCACTATAATTTGTTGGACCTAATCTGAGCAAGAAGGCAGAGGAGAGACGCTGGGCAGGAATGGGGTTTGCTTGCCAGGCCAGCCACATTGCTAGATCCTTCAGCAGGGGTTCTGGAGAGAAGATCTGGCCTGGCATGCTCTTCATCATGTGGTTCTCTGGATTGACTTAAGAATGTCTCCTCCATAGTCATATCAATCGCTCTGATGCGGTGAAAACCGCATGGAAATTCGATGGAGACCATAAACAGAACTTCTACGAGACAGATAACACGGTCCATTGCGCAGGAGTCTGCATGCCTCAAAGCCAAAAACACAAACTTAGCGAGACGAAATGACCAAATCTATGAGGTTGCTCTTCCACACTCATCTCAATAAATCAGTAATGATGTTTCCATCTCACACTTCCTGAACTAGAATGAGGCTTTTATTTAGCAATGGCCAATTATTACACACATGCGAGAATGCATTCCAAAATAATGGGAGCTTGGAGAAACGTTCTGATTGGCTGCTGTTATCCAGAGACACTCATCAACATTCAACACTGCCAGCAAGCCAGTGAATCTAATGAATGAACGAGTGAAGCTGATGGCTCTTTAGAGAGTAAAGTGAGGTAAATGACTTTGTTACTGAACTCAACAGTATAAAAATAAAGGAATGTGGTGGCCTCCTCCTACAGCCCCTTTGGTTAAAAGCATAAAAAACTACATTACCCAGAACTCACACATTGTGATCCTCTGAAAGGCTCCTCCTGTCTTGCACCATGAGCATTATGGGTAGGGCCACACACTCTCAATAGATGGACCAAAAATCTCTAACCGAAAAATGTTTGAAACCAACATGTAATATTCACATGTGTAGAAAGATTCACTCAACAGGCTGTTACTCCCCGTAATGTTAGATATGTTAAAATAATTCATTACAATATCAAAACAATCACAACGTCACATTATTAATCAATTGTCATTATTATTATGTTCATGGTAATTATAAGGTCATTATCATAGTGTTCATGTTACACTTTTACATTAAAACAGGTCTGAGAAATACAAATCAACAACATGTAATTAAGTATTACTTTATCAAAGGGAGCACCTTGTGAACTGTAGTCAGTTGTATTTATATATGGATAACATGAACATAATACACTAAAATTCTACAATATTGACTAAAAACGACTAAAATCAATCAGGACCTAAAGTACTAAAATAATGACCTATACTGAAACCATAAAACTAAAAAAACAGAGGTTTTCCTGGAACTTTCTGATAAAGTGCTTCCACAAAATAGTGTTGTGTTTAAGGTACAATTTTCTTTTTGTCCTGTGTATTTTAGACCACCTGAGGCTGTTACAGAAACACATGATCAAATTGAGCTCAGACTCCTTAAGTTTTGCCTGTGCTGTTGAACAGCCTTAGGTCTGCTAATAACCAAACTAAACTTGTTTACAGATTAGCTCACATCTCCACTCTTCCATCTCCAGTGGACATTAATATCCAACGGGAAAGTGCAAGAGAGTATTAGTCCAACCTATCTGCCTTCTTTATTCTCTTGGCGGTTTCAAGTTAAAATGATTTCGGAAAAAAAACATCAGTCGGCTGTTACAATGTATAACAGATATTCTAGGTGACATATCATCGAATGCTTGGCTTAACTTGGTTTCCCAGACACATAAAACCAACTTTTGGGTTTGGCAAGCAGAGCATGGTCAAATGTTTTAGATATATATGTATATAAATGGGTATCTTGAAGCTAAAAGTGTCAAAACAGATCCCTCAAATAAATAAAAAGGCTCAAAGCCCCAAAGCTCTAGTCGCAGGAGATTTGAAACCACTTGTACACCAATTCCATGATGTTTCTCCACAGATAGAAGAGTTACAGCAGCCTGCAAGATCTTCCACCCTATATGTATCTGTGCAGTCAGAAAGAGAAATATAATAGGACCACCACAGGAAACCCCAGAGCCCCTCTGAAGCTCACTCAAATGTAAAACAGTGTCAGGCGTAGAACAGTGAGCTACAGGGTTTATGAGTGTCAAACTCGACCCAGATAACCTATAGCGTGCCTGGTGCCAAAGCCTCTTTTAAGACCCCCTGTCTT
>JAZGTJ010010348.1:0-18210 GCA_036877575.1 Botia almorhae | reverse complement strand
ATATATATATATATATATATATATATATATATATATTGTGACGAGGCGCACCGGGGCAATCAGCGTCGCCCTGGCGACGGACGCGCCGCACCTGCCCAAGCCCATCACGGGCGGACCGGGCACAGCTGCGACGCGTCACCCCGCGGCGTTAAGACGCCGCCGCCTTCCGCCCAGAAAGGGAGAGAGAGTCAGAGGCGTATAGAGAGTCGGATGCAAAGGAAGCCTGATCTGAGAGTGCAGCTTGAAAGTGCCGCCAGCCGGAGTTTTGTTACATGTCCCCCGCGCACCCAGAGAACATTCTGACATTCTCCACCCTTCTTGTTTGCACTAATTGTTTTTGCACATCTGGCTGCCAAAACCATACCGTGTTTACATTTTTATACACTTATGTTTACATTTGTTACACTGTCTTGTGCTGTCAGTATATGTTTTTGCACTAGTGCACTTTATGTATTTAATTGGTTTAATTTATGTAGCCTTTATGTCCGTGATGTTTAGTGTTTGTTTTATGTAGCACCTTATCTGGAGAAACGTTGTCTCGTTTCAGTATGTACTTGTAACTTGAGTGACTTCTTGATTCATGCGTTCCGTTGGACTGGGGATGATAACCGGATGTGAGACTAATATTTACACCTAGACTCTTGGAAAAAAAGCAGACCAAACTTTGGACGTGAATTGTGGACCCCTGTCGGATACAATATCCTCGGGCAGACCATAGAACCTGAAAATGTTGTTGCATAACAGTTCAGCAGTCTCTAGTGACGTCGGGAAGTTTGGGTTGGGGAAGAAGTCGACAGTCTTTTGAAAAACGGTCCACAATTGTGAGGATTGTGGTATTCCCCTGCGATTTAGGAAGATCTGTTATAAAGTCAATCGCGATTTGGGACCAATGAAGGTTGGGGCGTTGGCAAAGGTTGTAATAAACCAGCTGGCAATTGTCTGGGGGTCTTTGAACTCTGACAAATGGTACATTGCTGGACATATTTCACTGTGTCGGAGGAGAGGGAAGGCCACCAGTAGCGCTTTTTTAGCAGTTCTATTGTGGCTGTTATACCCGGTGACCTGAACTAAGGGAGTCATTTACATTTAGGCATTTGGCAGACGCTTTTATCCAAAGCGACTTACATTGCATTATACTACACATTGATCACTATACATTGAGTATGTGCAATCCCTGGGATCGAACCCATGACCTTGGCATTGTTAACGCCATGCTCTAACCACTGAGCTACAGGAAAGCATGGACTAAGGCAATTAAACGTTTACGCAGGGATTCAGGGACATGCATGCAGCAGTAGGAGGGTTCTGACTGTTAGCTAGATATCTCAGTGAATATATCCCACTTTACTGGGGCTACTAATAATCTATCTGGAATGATCGGTTCTTGATTTGGAGGGGATGGTGTTCCCTCTGATTGCAGAGAAAGAGAGAATCAGCCTTCGTGTTCTTTGATCCAGGGCGGTAGGTGACTGTAAACTGAAATCTAGTAAAGAAAATAGCCCATCTTGCTTGTCAGAAATTAAGTCTTTTGTCTGATTGTAGAAATTCCAGATTCTTGTGATCTGTTAGTATCGTAAAGGGGTGGGAGGCTCCTTCAAGCCAATGTTTCCATTCCTCTAGAGCCAGTTCAATGCTAGCAATTCTCCACGTTGTAGTTGCATTCGGCTAAAGAAAGTTTGCGTGAAAAGAAGCCGCAGGGATGTAATTTGGGAGGGTCACCATGGCATTGTGATAATATAGCGCCAACTCCTGTGTTGGAGATGTTTACTTCCACTATAAAAGGGAGATCAGGGTCGGGGTTCTTAAGAATGGGCACTGTAGTAAAACGCTTCTTCAACTCTAGAAAGGTTACTTCAGCTTAAGGAGTCCATTTCAATTTACTCGAAGTTTGTTTTGTTAAAGAGGTGCGTGGTGCGGCGACGGAGCTTATGTTTCTAATGAAACATCTGTAAAAGTTAGCAAAGCCTAAAAATCTTTGTAATTCTTTAACTGTCTTAGGTTGTGGCCATTTACAAACTGCATCTACATTATGTGAACCGTACTCAAAAGGGAATTGATTTAATTTAGAGTCCTGACTGCTTTACTTTCTCGCTTCCAGAAAGCCAAAGTTTCTTCAAACACATACATATTGATTTGAATTACATAATATGTATTTTTCATATCACGGGTCATATTAATATCTGGGTCCACTCATTGTATTGTTGTACAAATGTCATGTTATATTAATTTCTTAATTTTTATACAGTTTCATATAGTACCTGCTGTGATCTCGCTATAACTTGGCCACTATTTGGTATTTTGATATTGTTTAAAAATAATACTTTATATTTACTTTTATATTACTTGTATTTATATTTACTGTACTTTATATTTCAATGTTAATATGGGCATGTCATTTTCACTTAATCTAAACATGGCAATCATACAGAAATCAACATTTTAGTTTGCATTTTCAACATCAATCAAGAGTTAGGATGCATTGTGCTGTTCCACTGCAGTGTTAATATTTCTGTGCCAGCGTGGAGGAGAGAGGGAGACGAGGTCCCAAACCTCCACCTCCAGAGGTGGAGCAGCTGTTAGCCTAGCCTTGAGAAACACCTCATTAAAAGACAGCTGTCTGGGGGAGAGTAAACTGTCAACATGCTCCTAGGCAAATGAATATGTGTCTTGTATGCATAAGATGAAAGGAGTGGTAGATTGTTTGCTTGCTTAGAACATCTGAAGGGCAAAAATCTTTTTTAGTTAATGATGAAAATACCATGATATTAGCAAACCAAATAACATGCTAAATATGGGATTGCCTAAGTGCATGTCCACAAAAACTGTATTCTATTTGTAAATGAGTTACCTTTTTATGTTGGCATTTACAAAACCTAGATCATTTAAATTTTCTTCCAAATGTTTAATAAACAACCTCAGCAACCACTGGACAACGTCTTGTAGTTGTGCGATAAAATAAAGCAAGTAAAGTATACAATAAAACTGTAAAGCATGTTTAATACCAAACCTGACCTACGGAACCGTTCACTGTCTTCAATGGAAGTGCCGCCATACACGCTGACATGGACGGAAATCCGCCATCTTTAAGAAGGAATGTCATTTAAGTAGAAGAGGAAGCCTAGAAACTGTAAGTGTTCGATATGAACTTCGATATGAACTTCTAAGTGTTATCATGAGAAAATTAAGCGTTAAACACTCGTGAGTGATAGAGTGCCTGTAGAAAAGAGTTGTGTGAGAATAACAAAGTCAAATTGAATTAAAGCTGCTCAGATATGTGTCTGTGACAAAGGAAACATACAAACTATTGATTTTAGCCAACACAAATCACTGTGTGCAGTTACTGTACGCTTTTATAAAAAAAAATTATTTTATTACTATCAACCACACAATTTATTTTACTTTTTCTTAATTTCAAATATTGTTTTAAATGAGCAATTTAAATACCATTTAAACCGTTTGTTATTAATGCATATTGTTTTAAAATGAAACAGATTTATCGTACACTCCAATCTTCAGACAGTCTTGTTATATAAAAGTATATGTTTTATTATTGTTATTTTGTCATACCAAATCACAGGTTTTCCTATTTAAATAGTGCTAGTCTGTCTACACGTCAACAGCTGTGTACCTGCTATCCACCTGAAGAATAAGATTATATGTCTTGGCAGATATGTACTTGCTCTGATGGCTGTTAAGCAAAACTTAATTTAATAAGGTAAATCTACTACTCATTTAACTACTTAGTGACATTTTACACTATTTAGGCATACATAATTGTACAGTGTATTTGTAAAGAAGAAGAGACTGCTGACTTCTCTGTGTTTCTGTTCAGTTGCAGCAGAGTGAATACAACATCTGTCAAACATGGGCAATATATTTGCAAACCTCTTTAAAGTCTTTGGCAGGAAAGAGATGAGCATTCTCATGGTGGGTCTTGACGCTGCTGCAAAGACAATGATTCTTTACAAACTGAAGCTTGGGGAAATAGTTACCACTATTCCAACTATCGGTAAGCGATTCAACTCTATATCATGATTGTGTGAAAAAAAGAAATGGGTGTTAAAATTTATTCTGTCTTTTCAATTAAAGGTTTTAACGTTGAAACTGTTAAGTACAAGAATATTTCACTGTTTCACTGTTTGGGATGTTGGTGGTCAAGATATGATTTGACCACTGTGGCGTCATTACTTCCAGAACAGGAAGTAGGTAAGGTTTCACCTAATTATGCAGTGTATAATTGCAGCTGAGAATTCAAATCAGATGGTTTGTTTCAGCGAGCGGATTTTAAAAAACTCATAAGTGTTGCCAAGAGTTTTTGTAAAGAAATAAATGTTTAATTTCCTATTGCTGGTGTTATTGTTTATGAATAAGAGATAATAAATTAGTGTATGTTTTTGTTGTATTTTAATGTTTTCACTCAAATGGAGACCCTGATTGCCAGATACATTTATTACTTCCTGTGAGAACAATATATTCTAGTATGTCGTCTAAATCACAGTTCTACTTTCAAACAATGTTATCCATTACACTTGAGTGAATCATTAAGGAACCAGCTCAAAAAACTATTCATTAATGGGGCATTACTATATTACAGTATCTGGGTGATATGTAATGGATAATGGTACCGGGTAACCGGGTAATCAGGACCCAGAAAGTGACTTGTATCATTGACTTGTATTATTGACTGAATTTTACATGCATTCATCTGTCAATATTAAAAATATTTAAGCTCAGAATGCTATGATGGACCAATCACAATCATTTATTCCAGGAGACCAATCCAATAGTCCATTTGTATTGCTTATGGTGGTTAATTAATAAGATTCTCATCTTATTAATCTTTTCTCATTTTAGGTCTGATCTTTGTTCTTGACAGCAATGACAGGGAGTGTGTGAATGAGGCTTGAGAGGAACTTATTAGGATGCTGGCTGAGGATCATCTCAGGGAAGCAGTTCTGCTGGTGTTTGCCAACAAAGAGGTAATGACAGCTTATGTGCTCTTATGTGTGCCCTGATTTCCTTCCAGTTGCACGTTTTCACAGATCTGATAACGATTACGTGCAACAGGACCTGCTAAACGCCATAAAGGCTGCAGAAATCACAGATAAGGTGGGGCTGCACTCGCTCCAGCACAGGAACTGGTACATACAGGCCACGTGCTACAAGCAGAGATGGCCTTTATGAAGGACTTGACTGGTTGTCCAACCAACTGAAGAAAAATGATCACCTAACTGTACTGTTCTTCCTACTTGAATTCTCTCCGTTCTTGAATTCTCTCCATTTTTAAACAGACAGGGCATGGATTCTGCACATGTTTCATATTCTATTAATACAGAAGGAAAACAAGCCAACGGGGGAAACAAACCAAGAAGGGAAGCAAGACACAAAAGATCCGCCTTAGTGTGTAATGTACATAGTTGTGTGTCTGCAGCTGTCTGAGTACCATTATGCAATACAGACTTTGTTTTTTACTTAGTTACTTACTGAGTCATAGGATGAGGGGAGTTTAAAAACACCAGTCAGATCTCATTAAAACTATGCACGTGTATAATTTTATTATGCTAATATCATGCCTGTCTTTTCTGTGTACTGTAAACAAAAGAGTTTTATTTGTCTTAAAATATGTACCAGAAATCAGACTGTATGGACAATACCTGCATAATTTACAGTTCAATTTAGAGGAAAAGAAATAAAAAACGTACATTGTTTACTTAGCAAACATTGACATAATTTTAAGCTTTACTGTCAAGGTATTTTAGGAGCCATAGTGTATGTCTTTAAGTAAGAAGCCAGTTACACAAAGAGGCTGGGCGTTTACATTTTGTTTTCTGTTCATTGTTGGACTCCCAACACGCAGCCATGAATGTTTTTGGTGTGCATGGGAGAATTCTTGCTGAGGTAAATCAAGATTTGTAGTAAATCTTACGAAACATCAAGATTATGTCCAGGTCATCTTGACCCCTGAAATTTAAAAAGTTTAGTAACTTTTTTTAGTGTTGTCTTTTAATTATTTCACAACAATTAGGCACACCCCCCTAATCTTTATTACTGTAATGACAAAAAGTGATACAGTTGAGTATTGCCTTTACATTTTGCTCACTCAATGCACATATCATTATATTGCAGTACCAAGAAGAAAAAAACATGAGAATAAATGTGACCTGGACATTGTTTTTGTTAGATTCACTCAGTAAGAAAAATTGAATAAATGCACCTATGAATAGGGTTATATAGCGAAAATACAACTCATATAGTTGTGAGATACTGTTTATGTATGTGCTTCAGTGAATGTCACTTTACCCTTTATTTTAGGGGTTTAAGGGTCTTGCTAATTTACATGTGAACTGAAAATGTAACCACCACTAAAAATAAAATAGAATTACAAGACTGCTTTCAGTGCACAGACTGGAACATGTTTAAAGAGGCGGCCACCTAAAACAACCACACTGACCTGCATGAATATACTGAAACTGAGTGCCTACATCAAAAATTGCATTGATGATGTTACAGTCACCAAGACCATTACTACACGTGCAAACCAGAAGCCGGGAATGACAGCAGAGGTTTGTGGGCTGCGGTCTCAGTGGTCCGGCTTTGCTTATTTTACTAAGATTTTACTAATGCTGTTGTGGTCCTAATCAGCAGTGTCTTGTGAGAATGTGAAACGTTAACAATATGACATTTGTATGAGCTTACTGTTTTACCTATATGAGCCTGTTTTCTCAGAGTAAACTTCTCAGAGTTTTCCCGGTTGCCTTTATGGTCTATAACATTTATGGTTTAACATCCTTCACATGCACACACCATTATTATGGAAATGTTAGAGCTATGGCTTATAAGGCACTGTACTGTTATATATTTTTTATCATGATTACCCTTTCATTTGATAGTCACTAATTGCTTGGAGTCAGTGCTGTGTGAATCTCTTATGTGAAGTGCAATATGTCAGATAGTGTGACTTTACGTAAATGTATTTTAATTTTTAATTTGAAAGAAATGCACTGTTATTAAAGACAATTGTGTAAAACTGGACTTTTTCTGTTTGTTATAACAAACAGTTCTTGACTGAAAAATATGTTTAGAATGGATTTTATGTAATACATTCTTGTCAATACCAACAGTAGTGGTGCATTATAAGCTATAAAAAATTAACACGTTTTAAGTGTTCCAGTGTAGTGCTGCCATTTGGCCACCTTATTTTGTCTTTACTACTATGGAAAAACATTTTTGCTTTTTTTGAACTTGTTTTTTGTTAATTTTCTTTAAAAAGAAAAAAAATACCAAGTCACATGTCTGTCTTTTTGGGGCATCAATCTGGAGGGGACAAAAAATGCTGACTTGCACATCAAATTGTGCTATTAAATTAAACTGATAATAGTAAATTGCAACAATGTGAAAAATTCCATAAGAAATCTGCACCACAATGACAAAATAGCCATATTGCCTTATACCAATTCTACAGAATAATGGAAGTGTTTGTAGATAAAAGGCACTTAAGAAGCCAAGTCTGTACAGTTAACGCCTGATATAAGAACCTCAAAATATAATCAGCCAAATATAGGCCAATTTATCACTCTTCCACTGGTTATTAGTAGTGGTTGCTGCTAGTAGCAAGGGGTTTTCAACTATTTAAATATCTTTACAAACAGTAAAAATCTAGTATATTTGAAAGATTTTATACAAACACAAGTATGTTCTGGGTAAAAGGTGAGAGAACATAACAGCATTGACTCTTAACAGAAAGAAATGAAAAACAATGGAATAAGAGTATGACTATATCAAGAAAGAATTTAATTAGAGAAATTTTAAGGAGAACTAGTTTATTGACCATTTCAAATTTGGTGAATATTACATTTTACTTATCTGATTGCTTATTACTATAAGGTAAAATAATCTTAAGAGGAACATAATGGGCACCATAGAGGGTTAATGTAAAATAGTTTTGTTTGGCCACGTTAAACATTTAAGCTTACAAGTTTTTGTCATGAAACCTCTTGTCAGTGCGTTGAGGGCAGAGTAAGTGTGCCTGTTGCGAGGGTGTTCGATGCCATCTCGTTGTCATTGATTCTACCCCGAAAGGCCCTCCGAACACCTCCCTTGCCTTTTTAGCAGAAGCACTTTAATAAGTGACAAATAGGATCTGCCGGGCCTGTGTGGTCAGTGGGCTGAAATCAGGCGCCAGGGCACTTGGCCCAATGAGGGGGAGGTAAAGCAGCCTAGGATAACGTTCCTTTGGCCCGATTAGGCTGTCATGGATAATGCAACCAAGCCAGTAATACATGGTAGGATAGGCCCTATGATGGGAAAAGGAGGGGCACAGCTCTTTGCTGCTCCATCTCGCTGGCTCTCTTACAGGGTGGCTTTTGTTTAGCCCACTCCCGCTGCTTCAGTGGCTTGGAATCTGTGTGTGGTGCTCGGGCCGTCACCGGGCCTGGATTTTTGCACTTGTCTTTTGTCTGCACTTTGCTCTTTTCTTGCACAGCCCCAGGTGCCAACCAACAGAATACCGTCTTTCAATGCAACTCAATGCAAACGCAAACACTCAGCTCTATTATAGCAACAGGAGTGCATTCCATAAGTCAGGAAACAGAGCTCAAAATAAGGATGAAGTAGATTGAGAAAACAATAAGTGTAGTGGTATCGAGTGCAGTTGTGTAAACACGGCCATGCATAATGTGTTGAAAAAAAACAACACATTATGTTGTTTTTATTTCACAAAATACAAACAGTAATAAAACAATTATCCTGTCTGGAATAACCTGTAAAACCTGCTGCAGGATGTGTTTGCCGTGTCATGGTGTCAATGCTTGTCTTGCTATGCAATAAAGATGAAAATAAAAGTCACACAACAAAAAATGAAAAAAAAAATTATATATATATATGAATTAAAACCATTAAGCCTGTTGTCATATTTTCAGGATGTATACTACTAAATACTATATATGTATAGTATTCATCATAATATGAATTACAATTTTTTACATTACAGCAATAAATAGGCCTAATTTCTTTAAGCAAAATATAATTTTTTATTTTTTTATTTGATGGTACGGTGAATATATACAACTTCAAGATTTTATATACATTATGGAAATTTCAGTTTCATTTGTGTCTATAAGTGCTTTACACACCCCAACTTAATCTGACAGTGGCAGTTACATCGTACAGGATATTTTAGTGAAAGTTCCCAAAAACACAGTGTACTGCATCTATAACTGTACTGTGCCATGTCTTGTGGCCTGAGCTGACCTGAGTTTTACAGAGGGGCAGATCATATCTTAAAGAAGGGAGCTCAAGGGCATCAGTTGTCTGAGTTGGTGTTGTGGCGCCTCCGGTGGCTTTGTGTTGGGAACCCTCGTCTGGCATGGTGGCCGTCAGAGGATGAGCCTGTGTTGTGCAGTCGGCGGCATTGCTGGTGGGGGGGGTCGGGGTCCTGCGGGTGGCCTTTGGCCCCCCTCCTGAATGGCTGTCATGGGCACCGGCTCCACTCTGACTGCTCCTTGATGGATGATTAGGACCATGGGGTCTTTTCTTCGCCTAGGGAGCACGAAACACACCTAGACAATCTTTTATTCTAGAGTGAGTCTGAGAAAACTGCCCAACTAGTGTTAAAACAACTGTTATTATTGTTCTTGTAATCTTCAGTTTTGTATGCATTCCAGACTCTGATTATTGTTTTTAATTTGTGCCAAATGTTAAGGCAGCATCGCAACCTAACCCTGCTGCACTGGCAATCCCATAATGCACTGCATAAAAGAAATGATACTTACAATTAGTTAAATACCAAAAAACTTGTGCAAAAAACAATGCAAAACGTGTGCCTATGTAGAGCAGTCTAAATCCATTACTTATGAAGTTACACTTAAGTTCAAACGCTTAGAACGCAGCTTAGAATATAGGTTGAGGCAGGCAGCTACCTTTATGGGCAGTTAGCAGACAGACAGCTCACTAGATTTTGAAATATACATCCAAAAGTGATAATTTACTGTACTGTAAAAAAGTTTTAATATATGAATATTTTCTAAATATTGAGCTGTTTTATCTGTAGCTAAAAGGGAGGAGACATTCATTTACTGAAAGAAGTGAACTAACAATAATGTGATGTTTTGATGCCCTCTTGTGAACAAACTGTGCAACTATAATCACTTATTACTGAACAATTAATAGTATGAGTTTATTGATAAAATAATGAGCTGGATACCTTTAACTGCCAATCTCAGATTCAGAATCTTCTGATTCTCTACTGTGATGTTTATTTTTCTCTTCTTTCCTTTTCCTTTTTGCTCATCTTGATGTTCTCAGATCTGTACTGTATGTACTTAATTTTAGGATTAAACAGCAGTTAATGAATAATCAAGGAAGACTTAAAGAAACACAGCTGTTTATGTCACTACAACACCTTCATGGCTGTTTCTTTGTTAATAAATTGTAAGGTCTGCTTCTTCTTTTTTTAATATATAGGGTTAAATATATTAAGCTGTAAACGAGCATACATGTGGTTTTATTATACAAATAAATTATTTGTTTCATTAAGAATGTGAAATGTTTAATTAAGTCATAAACTCTATATTATACCTTCTATCTTTCTTATGTCTGGTTGTGTCCAATGGCATCTTACTGCTGGGTTCTTGTGGTCCATCAGCTTTGTTATGCTAAAAAAGACCCATAAAATAATAATAACTGAATATGATTTTTGAGATGTTATTAAAATAAAGACACGTTAATTAAAAAAACACATTCAAAAGACTACATTTGCTTTTAAAAAATGTATTGTTTATATACCATTACAACTGGTAAACACACTTTTTTCTTGCCATTTTTTTCTTGCTTGGATAGCAATATTACTTTTTGCACAGCCCTGATGATCATAAACCATACAGACTTGTTATTTGTTATAAACCATACAATCTGTTACAAACTAATCAAATTATGTTACAGACTACTGTTGCTTTCTAAATTGTAATAAAAAGTGATTTAGTTTTGTCTGCCATTTCATTTGAGTTCAGATCCAATCCTAATTGAACACACCTTTTTAAGGTTTTTATTTGAAAATAAAGGATTTCTTGGGTTAAGTGAAATGTGTTAAATGACAAATAACTGCATAATTAACATTAAATGATGATATTGATAATCTGACTGATGAGCAAGTGACTTTAGATAAATCAAAGGTCAGTTAGATGCCCTGCCAATGTACATCTGTTGGTCACCTACTGTGGCCAATGCAAGCTCATAAATATTAAATAGGTTACATCCCATAACCAACACTGAATAGTTTTAGCATTGAACACCATTCAATTTCAGTATTTCCCAAACACACTCACAGGTAAGATGACATTTTAACACATTAGCTGACCTCTCATTAATCTAGTCAATAGCGATATTTTATTATTTAAGCACTCTATTTATGTTAATGTTTATCGTACCTATCTAATACCTATCTACAGCCTTATATTCTAACTGCAGTTAGCTAATGCAAGCAACGCTTCACTAATACAACCAGTCTTATTTTTAAAAATTAGCATACAGTGAAAAGATATTCCTAGAGTCATTGATGCAGTCCCAAGTTTCAGCTGTTATATGGGATTTTTTTATGTTATTTATTGAAACAGGCAAATAATACAACATAACAACACACCCCTTAAGACTGGTCTGTCATTATAAGGCAGTTTTCTGCTGTTAATGAAATATTAAAATGACTTTTATTTATAAATTGTTCCATTCTTCAACAAAATTTGTGTGTTTGTTTGTTTTCAACAGAATAGCTTAGAGTGTGATGATGACCAGACGACCAGGTTGCCATTCAATGGATGAAGAAGCTGGCTAGTGGAGCCATTATAATATTGTTTTACTTCATTTGTCTGACAGTTTTAGTTACTATAGTTATTTAAAAAGCCTGATTTCCTTCCTGTCGTAGGTCCAAGAGTTTCTATGAGGACTACCCATTTAAAGAAAAGCTTATCTACCTTATATTTTATATTAAAATGTTTTGATGACGCAATCGGTTGCCTTGTTAATTTTGCAATATTAAACTTATTTGTTTGTGCAAAATTTTGCAACTGTTTGCATTCATTGATATTTCAATATTCTTTTATTGTGCATGTTTTGCCTTAACATAAGGTAACATAAAGATGTAATTATGACCACAAAAGCACGAGAAACATAATAATATATACATACATTTAAATGTATTCTACATCACGTATTCCTGTCTCAATTAAACATAAAAACTGATTAATGCTGTCTCTCCGTCACTCTCCAGACAAAATGCAACTATAAATGTGCAGTCAACGTGGTAATGGCACATAAATATTTAGCGGAAAATGCTGCAAAAAGTCGCTGTTGCTGACTGTCCAACTAAAACCGGTTAACTGCGCAGGTTTGGAACACTACCGAGAGCTACATGAACCACGTGACTGGGTGGCGGCGAGTTCAAAGTGTCGCAAATCTCTTTTTCAACAGCTTTGGGTGGATACTCTAATTTTACTGAATTAATATTCATTTAAGTCTAAATTTAATTCAATATACTACGTTTGCGCCATAGCGTGAGACCTAGAGGCGCCTAGAGGACGGAGAAGAAGCTTCCGAGCAACGTCACCACTCTTATTTTAATATTCATGACCCAATCCTTGCCATAGTAGGATTCGTACATCGACGAGTTACGTGGCTCCCATGCGATTCGCACTGTCTGCCAAGTACTTCAACAGGAAAGTTCACGTTGATACACGCAAGTCACAGTCGTGTAAAAGAAGGCGAACATTTACAGAGGATGTTATGAGAGATTACATCAAGGAACAAGGTAAGAATGTATGTATTTTAACTGTAAATACGAAGGGCTTTTTTAATAATGCAACGTGAACTTAGAGGACAGTACAATCTGACATGCCACACAAACTTGCGTGGTTTTCTATATCTTTAAAGAATTGCCTTTAAACTGTCCAGTTGCTCATTAATGTTGAAATATCCACATGATTATTCCTATTTGCTTTCGCAACGTGTAATTAGGTCTGATCGTGAACTACATGATGGAATGCAATGCAATGCAAAGGTTTTGTGACCTTTAATCAGCATTAAATAAACGCAATCAAGATTATAATGCACAAATATCAGTGGTTTCATAAATATGCTTCGATATTTAGTCCCAAAGTACAAGGCTGACGCAGCTGGTAGCAATAGCTATAGATACTAGGTGGTTACTCACCCAAATATTTGTCTCTGTGTTTGTCCGCTTTAACATAATCCCAGTTAAACTGATCCTGGCCGCCTCTCATCCCTCCAGACCTCGATGAGCCACACATCGTTTTTGCCCATCCAGACACAGTCGCTGTGTGCTGAAAGAGCGCAATTGTTTTTACGCGTGTGGTTGATCAGCCAGGCCTCAGTTTGCTACAACATCCGGGAAGTCGCCCGCTTTGGCAGAAGCTTTTAGCCAAACGACTTACACTCCATTCAAAGTATGCACCTTTTATTAGTATATCTGTTCCTTGGGATTTGAACGCAATGCTCTACCAATTGAGCTGAAGGAACACCGAATGTTTTATTTAACAAAAAAGTGTACACGTACTTTCAACGGACGCAGACTTGTCGGCAGCAAACTTTATTCAGCAAGCAACATCACATAGTTCTCATTTTTCGAGATTTTGTGTGTGTGGTTTCGTACAAATAATAGATCTTAATACCGTCTGCACTGATATCTCGCGGAAACTCTCATGTTCTAAAGCTCTGCGAAACATGCGCCTGACTGGTGTCCGCGTCCGATGACGTCACAACACAGTCGGTAATGGCTCTTGGGCGAAAATGAGTCACATGAGAGAGAGAGAGAGAGAAAGAGAGAGAGTTTTCGGCGAAGAAAAAATAATTTCAGGTCACTTTCCTGATGTATGTGAGGTTTATGTCCAGGCTTTTTTCAGGTGAGTTTAGATTGGCTGGCGTTTAAATGATGCTTGATGTTCCCGCACAGCAGGTCGCGGCTGTCACTTGCATCATCTGCGTCACCCAACATTTATTCATTTGAAAGTTTCCTTTTAACGCTGGCTTTTCATAGTGTTCAGTTTTGCTGCATGCCATGCATTATTAGTTTCAGAGTTATTTATTTATGACATAATCCGTTAGACATTGATCCCGCTTACTTTTTACTTTTAAATCGGATGCACGTAATGCAGGTGTAATATGCGTGTAATAAACGTGTAAAGCATCTAATGCAGCTGTGTAATCCAGCTTTTAGTTCACTGTCAGACAATAATACATTGTTATTGTATTCGTAAAACGTGGAGCTTATTTGGCGCTGGATGGGTTGCAAAGCCCGCAAACACTAGGGAAAATTCTTCGATTTTAAACTCCTCTGATAGAATACTGACATTAATACATAACAAATATTCTGTCAACACAGCAATTTAAGTTAAAGGTTAAGTTGATAAACATTATTTATGTTCCTCTTTTGTTTTAATAACATCATGCTAAAAATGTGTATATGACGAAATATGACCTTTTACAGAGAAGTTTATGCGTTCATAAGTTTGCTTAAATTTGATACATGATATAGAAACTTCAATAGTGTTCTAGGAAAACAAGATTTTCAATGTGGTTTTAAAATTTGGATCCAGCTGTATCTTGTTATTAGTTGCACAGACTTCAGTAGACCTTAAGTAACAGTCCCTACAAGCAGAAAGATTGGAACACAAGGTAATATTTATCACGTGTTAGGGGGATGCACTGTATTGACTTGCCTAAAAATGTGGACTACGTGTGATGCTCATTTATTTAATGTGGGAATTCAATTATTTGTCTTGTGACAGGACACAATAATTCATTAATTGGGAGGGTGCTGTGTAGGATAATGAATTGGAGCAGAAAGTTACATTTGGTCCTTGATAATCAGGAAAAAAATTAAACCGTTCCCTGTCAATATATGATATGAACCATTTTCATGTTTATTATAAACAACTGGTCAAACGTTTAGGGTTACTTTAGGGAAATGTTTCTCATGATCTGAAGGTGTATGCTTAAATATTATAATTTTGTTTATTACAAAGCTAAAATGCTATTTTTTATTGAATGTATGACTTGGACCAACTAATGAAGCTGGGTGATAAAATGCCAGGAAAAAAATGTTGCAAATTGTAAATATTTTTGGGTTTTGGTGCTTTTAAACTTTTGATTGCATGTGCAAAAATATATTTTGTATTACATAGCAGTGCTTTTATAGTTCATATGGAAATGTGTAAAAATGCCATCTCAGGCATAATCTCTGCCTCAGGTGTTTGAGCTGCGCCCATGCTAAAGGGGCATTCTTTGAAGGTTCAGGGTTTTACTGTAAGAACATGTTCATCAGGATGTTACAGTCACGGGTTTCCTTATTCTGCGAGAGCCACACAAGGGAGCGTCAGCAAGCCCCAAGGCAATTTGGGGGATACAACAAATGTATTTCTGCCAGATGAGACCCCATAGGACATCTGTTGCCCAGCACACTCGTCCAGGCTGGTTGAGTTTCCGGAAAAGGTGTGTGGACCACAGGGTTTGGGACGTGACTCTAAGCCATGCCTTTCAGCCGAGGAGGTCCAGTCACAGGAGACTGACCTCGGCTGCTCTCCGGTTGCCCATCATAAACCCTCCCAAGATTTTGAAACGGTCTTGAGACAGGTGGCCCAGAGATAACCGACGTGCTGTTGCAGATGGACCCCACCCAGCGCAAAGCAGGGGCCCTATTCCACCCTTTGACCTCCTACCGAGGGAGGGTGACTTTCCATCTGGTCCATGCCGTGGCCACCACAGCATGCAAACGGGAAGTTTCCGTTTTCTCTGGACCAGTCATACAGAACGGCACTAATGCCTTTGCCTCTTAGGACTCGTGGGGGTGCTTGCCCACCCCTTGAAGGAGACCATATGCCAAAGCACAGCAGTCAACTTGATTTTACCCATGGCCAGCCGCAACGCACCCACTGCCTAGGGCACGCTGATCGTTCTGCTGCAGCCCATGGCACATTGTCTGAGGGAGTTGTCTGCCTCCCCAACCTCTCGCACTGGCTCATTAGGATGATTCGGCTCGGCCATGCAATTTAGTTCTCAAGGTGCCGGTGCAGGATCTGCAGCGTCCTCTTTCAGTTGGAGAAAGCGCAGTGCAGAGATAAAGGTTTTTCTGGTGATAAATGCAATTGCACCTCTTCCATCAGCCGAGGTGGGGGCTGGCTTTTACAGCCCTTACTTCATTGTACCCAAGAAAGAGGTGGGTTACGACCAATACTAGATCTGCCTGTCCTGAATCAGACTCTTAACAGACCTCACATCCATTCAGGATGTTTACACAGAAGCACATTCTGACGTATGTGCAGCATCTAGATAGGTCAATAGTCACGAACCCGAAGAACGCATATTTCATGTCTCCATTTTACCTCAACACAAACCTTTTCTTTGGTTTGCTTTTGAGGATCAAGTGTTTCAGTACAGGGTCCTCCCCTTCGGTCTGTCCCTGACAACACACTTCACCGAGGAGCGTGTACAATCAACACTGAATTGCCTCAATGTCCTCAGAGGCAAGATGGTGGTCCCACCAAAATGTTTTCAAAGGCTCCTGGGGCATATGGCATCCTCGACAGAAGAAGTGCCTCTTAGGTTGAAGCATATGAGACCGCTTTAACATTGTTTACAGAATCAAGTCCCGGGGTGGGTATGAAGCATGCAGCACATGTTGGGTGGCTATCACTCCTATCACTCATGTGTCATTGCTTCTTCAGCCTGTGGTCACATCAAGAATTCCTGTGTGCTGGGGTATCCATGCAGCAGGTCTCGAGACACGTTGTTACAACAAATGCGTCCAACAGGGGCTGGGGCATGGTATGCAATGGGCACGCAGTCTTGGGTTCCTGGACGGGTTGTCTCTTGCATTGGTACACCAACTGCCTGGAGCTATTGGCAGTCCTGTTTGCCCTGTTGAAGCTGCGGCTGATGATTTAGGGCAAGCATGTGTTCATCCGGAAAGACAATATGGTGACAGTGGAGTATATAAATCACCAGGGCGGTACATTTAGGCATTTGGCAGACGCTTTTATCCAAAGCGACTTACATTGCATTATACTACACATTGATCACTATACATTGAGTATGTGCAATCCCTGGGATCGAACCCATGACCTTGGCGTTGTTAACGCCATGCTCTAACCACTGAGCTACAGGAAAGCAGCCTGTAGCTCAGTGGTTAGTGGTTGCCCTCATCACATTTCTCAGCTCACCCGTCATCTCCGTTGGAGTCAGCAGAGGCTGAAGTCTCTGCGGGCCACTGATATTTCAGGCAACCTCAGCCGTGCAGTGGATGCTCTCTTGCTAAAGGTGACATTTCATAGAGAGTGACAACTCCACCCCCAAGTACTGTAAGTAGCATCTGCCAAATGCATAAATGTAAATGAAATAAATGTGGTCCAGCTTATATGGGACCACTTTTGATTAACACCCACTGGTATGCTCTGAATGTCATGGGCAGGTCATGTGCAAATGTTTTGCAGCATATTATATGTACTGTTACACCTTGTGCTCCCATCTTGTTGTAGACATTTTGGTGGCACTCTGAACTGATTTTGGAGAGATTGTGGCACACGTCTAGGAAAACAGAGAATGCTTAAAGTGGCCAAGAATTTTCCAGCATGTTGCTATCAAATCTGTTGTACTGCGCTGCATCAACAATCCCTCATTAACCCCTAGTTGAATTGTGTGCACCATGCACCGTATGCCTTTCAGATTGCAGTTTTCCATGGCTTTGGCCATATTTCTTGCGTTGTCACTGATTACCGCATGCACTTTAGATCGGTCAATACACCAAGTGTCAAACATGTTTATTAGGGCTGGGCGGTATGACGGTATATATCGTTACTGCGGAATGAAATGTGTACCGTAAAAGAATTTTTTATTCCGTGTATACCGCGAAATGTAAATAAGTGGGCGTGGTCAACTCACGTGCAGCACGCGTGAGGCTGAGACTGGTCAAACCGTTGAATGCAAGACCTAATCAAAACCCTTGATCCACGCTATGTAATGCCGAGCCGCAAGCACTTTAGCAAAGTTGCGTTGCCAACAACGTACAGAGAATGCCGACTGAAAATTGAACAGGAGCTCAGTAATGTTGAATACTTTGCAATGACAACAGATTTGTGGGCTCTGTGAGATGTTACTTGAGAAAAGTTTACAATAATAAGTTCTGTCCACATCAAGCTGTGAAATGTGACA
>JAZGTJ010010347.1:0-18212 GCA_036877575.1 Botia almorhae | reverse complement strand
AGAGAGAAAAGCAGAGGTTATAAACAAACCTAATCTGGACCACACATTTCTGCTCCCACACCGACGGTAATTAGCTTTCAGCGTCTCCGCTCGGATGCGGCAGAGAGGAAAACAGGAGGAGAACTAACCTGGTGTTTAACACAGAGGTGAACAGGAAGGGCCAGAAATAAACAAAGATGGAGGACAGGTAAGGAAAAAGAGAGACGCAGAACAGGGGAGGACAGGATATCGCAAACATTGTGCAAGCAATCCCAGGCTAAAGAACGTGAGCACCTGGCTGGAGCAATCGCTGGTAAATCGTTTGTCAGTGATTGGTGGTCTCTGAGATTGGTGGTCTCTGAAGTGGATATATAAACATTCATTTGACGCCGGCCCCTCGGGGAGGATACCAGCCGTCATTCAGACAGACTGCTGAAACATTTTATCATTATCTCTGTGGGAATCATGAAGCCCATGTAAGCAAGCTTTATAAATCCTCCGGGAATGAAGCAAGTTTATCTGTTCTGGCAGTACCGACGACTGTCAGTGTTCTGAGCCAGATGCCCCGAAACAGCTTGACTTCTGGTTCTCTTTACCTCATGACTTTTCCTTCAAAAACCTGTGCTGTTCTGATGTTTCACCTTCCAAACAGCCGCGCAACGCCCACGTCCCTTTTCTCTGCGGCCTCAGTGTAAATCAATGCAGTGCAAACAGAGAAAAGGCTTATCACGTCCTGACAGACGCTCTGTAATCAATGTAAAACAAGAAGTGACGTTGTTTTTGTTTTCACCCTGGTTTCCATCTCACCTCTGTTTTACTGCCACGTCACTGCGGCGCCCGCAGCTGTAGAACCGCAGCTCGCCAGACAGAGAGTTATTCACAGGTGACAATCTGTCAAACCAAACACACTCGTCCCCTGATTCGTGTGTGTGTGTGTGTGTGTGTGTGTGTGTGTGTGAGCAGGCTCTGATTAAAATGGATGAGTTTCAGGAGTTTGAGTCCCTAGTTCTTTTTATTCCCCAAAAAGTTTAGGCATGTGTGTGTGTGTGTATTAAAGAGAGATAGGATGCTGTGTCTTCTGGAATTCACATTGTTGCAGTTTTAAAGTTTTACTTTAAGATTTTTCTTTTTGCTGGTAGGCCTGGCAGCATCACTCGCTTCCATTGTGTTTTAGTCACAATTTAGAATTTAGAATATAGAACCCTTTGTATTCTGTAAGTCATCTTATAGACTCTTTTTATATTAAAAATAAAAAGGACACTCTGTGTACAAGAAAAAGTATACTGACGAAGAAACTAAATTTTAATTTAAAGATTAAATGAACACGTTTAACTTCTATAATGTGCTGGTTTCATGGGAAATTGAATTCAGCAGGAAATACAATAACAGCAGGTTAGGCTTTGATGGTATTTTTTCAGGTGAATGGAAAAATATGGGGGTTAAACCTGTTATACTCAGATAATAATACTCTGGAGAAGTCATTTCTGAGGCGGAGTTACTGCATTTTGATTATGAAAAATCCAATATTATGAAAAAAATCACAATAACACCAGAAACGTTTAAGACAGCACACAGGTTTAATACGTATTTGTAGCACAATACATATTATTTACTGCCACCATTGCAGGATTTTAGCATTACTAGTACTGGGTGTACGCTTGTTTCGCTTGACACATTTGTTCTAGACATGTGTCTACAACGAAAGATTTGTGTGTGTGTGTTTTGGGGGGACAGCTCGGTGAGAAAGCACGTATCAGCCTGCTTTGTTTTTGCTCCGATATCCAATGACTCATTTTAGCTCTGTAAAAAGCTCATGAATCTTCACTCTGCCACCATACCGGCAGCCCACAGGTCAAAATTATTCATATTCTGCACATCCAGCGTTGACTCAGACTGTTTGATCTCAGAAACACTGCGTTTGCGGCACCCAGCCTCACCATCAGCAGAGATTCCAGAACCGGTGTGGCGAAATCAGTGAGGTCAAGCTAAAGCAGTTCGTATTATCTTTGAGTCCCATATTCTGAAAGCCTCAGCATTTGTATTCTGCAAACCTCTGTGTTACAGACGAAGATACAAACATCCTGTCGAGACTTTAAGTAGCCGTGGGTCTAGCCGTCTCCCTGACACTGATGCACTGGAGGTAGACAGGAGGTTTTGGAACATTAGTCTAATTGCTTGCTGTACGAATTGTGCCAGTCATTCAAAACCGTTTCAGCCCCTTTAAGGAAAGACAGAAACCATGCAGGCCACACTTACAACACTGTGCGTTTCCGCGTGTGTAGGTGTATTTGTAGTAACGTTTCCCCTCACAGAAGGTGAAACGGATATTCTCCCACACATTTACCTCACAGAACACAACGCGCTTTCTATGTACAACAATCGAATCATGACTTACCTGTTTTCGAGATTTATATTCTACCTTACTGTATCTTGAAGACTTCTCTATGTAAATGAGTTCGAATCTGCTTGCGTGAGAAATGAGTCACAACGCTTGCTTACAATTTCAGTTTATGAACACTGAACAGGTGTTTGTGTACATGCTGGTTGTGTTAATGCACTAACGATTGTAATGGGACACAGTCTGAACAGACTGTTTCCACAGCTTAGTGGCTGGATAAGGGATAAAGCTTTGAGTTGTGAACAGTATGGCTATATTTAAAATATCATGTACTGTACCATACTAATCTTACTTCACTTTTACTGTATATACAGTAGGATATGTGCTTGCGGTGCACATAATCTGTTTTCTTTGTTGCATACTCCATACTGTTTCAATACTTTTTGTTAAAAAATAAGATGGTATCCCAGTATACACTGCATATCACGAAGTATACTGCATAGTACACAAGCGTTCCATTTTGAACACAGCCTATTGACATGTAGTATATTAAACTCTTTTCTCATATGAGTAAGGAAATTCTATTTATGATGTGGCTTATAATTTCATTACTAATTTCCATAATGAAGTTCAATTCACACCAAGGTAATGGAATTGACAGTGGGCGGATCACAGCTTTGTAAGAATAGAGTTAATATCTAACAACATGTATTGATTTATGAACAATAGAACTAGGATCTGTATATATAGAGCCGATCAATGTTACAGTATAAATAGATTGTTCTCAGACAGATATAGACCTTCATTTCCTGTGACGTTTTGGAGTGGGGCAGCCTGTTTACGTGTAGCGTGTACACGCAATTGTAATTAAATTTTGAGGTGGATGTTAACAGATAAAAGGCAACAGCGAGCAGGTGTCGGGATTAGACACTCCTGCAGTGATGTAATCAGCTGAGTTGGCAAACAGGAAGTCTGCTGTCGTATATGTAACAAACGCACCACCTGCTCACAGCCAATGACCCAGCACAAAATGCGCGTGTGTGTACATGTGTGCACGCAGGAGTTATATAAAAAGCTAATTAGTACATGTTAAACATGCCTAACTTTAACACACACAAACATTTTATTGCTCTTTAATAGCTCAGAAGAATGGAGATTTCAGTTGTTCCTTTTTTGGAAAACATTGATCTCCGTTTAATTTCACTGGCATCTCATTTACGTTTATTCATTTTGCAGATGCTTTTATCCAAAACGACTTATAAAAAGAGCATTTAACATTTTGCCCCAAGAACCAACAAGCCAAGACTACAAAGTCTCATTGCGACTCTCTCTTTCTCTCCTCTCCAGTACAAGCAAGTGGAGCAGTACATGTCATTTCACAAGCTGCCCGCCGACATGCGGCAGAAGATCCACGATTACTATGAGCATCGGTACCAGGGGAAGATCTTCGATGAGGACAGCATCCTGAATGAGCTCAATGACCCCCTTAAAGAGGTGAGACCAAATATCTCATAGTAAAGCTGACCTCGGGTCCACTTATAGCTAAGAATCTCTCACTGAACATGCTGATCTAGGATTACCAACCTGCCTGTCCCTTAATCCTTTTCATTTGGATATGAAAAATAAGCCACTAACCCTAAATATTTACTTTCTAGCTTTGCCTCCAGGTCAAATTTTAAAGCCATTCTCATTCTGATCCATTTTAGCCACACAAGCTTATCTGTATTATTAGTGTTGGTGAAGGTTGTGTGTAGTTTATATATGAGATTAACGTGTAATTGGATAACATTACATTCCGATAACAATGGGGTCTGCACACCTGTCACAGGGTCTGATTGGTCCCGGGCCAATAATTATTCAGCAACAACCCAGAAAACCTTGCAAGCACATAATAATATGCAAAAAAATTATATACATTTATATAATACAATTATATTTCAATTGTATTTATAAATTTTATTAATAAAAGTATGAACAGCATAGGTTCGTTTCAAAATAAAATGCATTGAAGCATTGAAAATGGCCTAGGATTTAAAGCATGTGAATTCTAAGGCCCATGCTGGTAGCAGCTTTATAAATATTACCCAGCATGCCACACTCCAGCATTAACTCCATGATTGGCCAGACAGAACTTGTGTCTGTTGTGACACAGCAAAGTGACATCACTGACTGCTTCATCCTCACAACACCTTTAACACCTCAGCCAGCCCCTCCCTTCCAGAACTCTCTCTTTTTCTCAGTTGGTTGGGGCTGCTATTTTTAAATGCACGGTCATGTGACAAACCAGCTTTTAAATAGATAAATTCTCCAGCTTGTCTCCCGAGTGGAGGTAAAGGGCTGGACATGGCCATCAAACTCATTATTCCTCCCGTGTGATTGCGGTCAGAACCTTCCTGTCGCAGTGCAGATTCAGTCCTCGGAACCAAGCAGAACCAAACAAACACGTTTCACTTGGACAACAGAGACGAGAAAGACCGCAAGCCAGGCATCTGTCTCTATGGCTAATATCTGCACTGAGCTTAACTCTCACCATATGATTACTGCAATGCAGTGAAAGAGAGGCTACAGAAGCCTCTGATTGTCATAAAAAAAGCTGAAAGTACACCAATAATGTCCTTCAAGCTTTAAAATGTGCAATTTTATGTATGTACACACACACACACGCATAGAAAATAACCGTGATATTAATAACCATGATTATTTATTTTGTGTTAATAATACACATAATATCATAAATTAATTTTGTAAATAGAGTGAGTAACTGGTTAACACTTCAACCTGGTAGGTGGTGGAATTACATTCACTTAACAAATTTGGTCATTTAACATTTAACAAATCAATGGTTACAAACTCTCTCTCTGCTTCCCCACACTCATATTTTGCATGTGATTCATCGGACAGATAAGTAAACACAGTTTGACTGTAGGAGTATTGTTATTTCTACTGATTTGTGCTTTGTTTTGCCCTACAGGAAATCGTTAACTTTAACTGTCGTAAGCTGGTGGCCACTATGCCTCTGTTTGCGAATGCAGACCCAAACTTCGTGACAGGAATGCTTAGTAAACTAAAGTTTGAAGTCTTCCAGCCCAATGATTACATCATTCGCGAGGGGACCGTGGGTAAAAAGATGTACTTCATTCAGCACGGTGTCGCCAGCGTCATCACCAAATTCAACAAAGAGCTCAAACTCACCGATGGGTCTTATTTTGGAGGTCAGTTGAGAATTCTGTTGTTCTACTTCTGTCTGCAAAATGCGTGTCATATCATTCCTTCATTATGATTGGGTAAATTTGTTTAACCAATCGCAGGACTCATCCACTCTGGTGGGGGCATATGGAGGTTAAATGACTAATGCATAACTAAACATTGAAATATATACTTTATGTAATTGATGAAGTAATTTATTTCCAATCAAATATTCAGTAGCCCTCCCCATCCGTTTAAAACGAACTTGTTTACCCCACTGAAATCAGCTCTGTCTGCTGCTTTTGTTTCTATGAAGGTACAGCGCGCCGTTTTAACTATTATATTTTATCATGGTGCTCTTTGGCTAACTCAGAAACAGAGGATATGCTAATTTACCATGCAGCTGAATTCCAGTCACAACTATGTAAAACATTGTAACAAGTTTATTTTTTTGTATGTCCAATAATATTTAGAGTTTTTTTACCCAGGAAACAAAGGCACAAAACCTCTGAACAAGTCACAACAGGCCCTTTGACTTCCTGTCAGTCATGCAGTGTTTATAATTTGGAGATTATGTCACAAATGACCTTGATCTGTTTTCGGCACATGTTCTTCAGTGTTACCTAAGCTGTACGAAAATTGAAATTAAATAATGTTTTTTCTCATGATTCATGAAGGTTGCGCCTGTTCTATCGTGATACACAGCAATGCCAACCACCTGCTCTACTAGAAAACCATCTGCTAGTGGTATTTTGGCCCCAAGCAGGAACACTGCGGGTGTGTGTGTGTGTGTGTAGGGTGCATGTGTGTCAAACCTGCTGGCAGTGTGAGAAAATATCTTCCTCCTTACTGCGTTGTGATAGACATGCAACACACACACACACACACAGACACACACACACACACAGGAATACACAATGTAAACAGTTACATGTAACTCGTTAATTAATCAGTTTAGTGTATTGGTGGACTGACGTAGGCTTATCAACCGATGTTGATGTCGATGCCCAAAATTTGCTTTGCTTCAGCAAAAATTTGAAGCAAAAATGTATACAGTTTACACGGTAATCAATTTTAAAAAAAGAAGAAATAAATACATACAAAACACTCGCATTTTGAAACCACTTCTGTTAATTGGCCAATCAGGCACAAAAATCACAAAGTGGGTAAATATTAGCCAATTAGAGGAGAGAGGCTGTGTGAGGTCGGAGGTGGTTAGGGTGAGGCATCTGATTGCGATAAATCAGACAATCATATCCTTTGGCACGCGGCTGGGAAATGCACCAGTCCGACAGACTTCTAAGTGCTGAGGTCAAGTGTCATTTCCATTTGCAGAGGCGCAGGAGGAGGGCGAGCTGATTGGACGGTCTTTCATGTGGGCGAGACAGACACCTTTACACATTCACTAGCTTGGGCGCTAACTCATTCAGGCACTCGTCCACCCGTGGCAGCTGGCCACAAATGTACATAGCAGGACAATTACTATGAGAAATACAGATTTCATAATGTTTCATCACTTTTTCCAATCTTTTGATCTTCTCCACTTCTCAGTCACTCCCACCATCATTAGGTGAAAACACAGCGCAATGACATTTCAGGCTAATGAACCAATCAGAACGAAAACAGTCAGTGCCAGGTACATTTGCCACCCTCACCTTTATACTGCACTACATGGAGTTTTGGTGAAGCAAGAGATGGCAATTTTCCATTAAAATACTCCCCACACCTTGTTCCCACTGTCAGCTTTAGAGTGTTATTAGAATGTCCCGCAGGCTTCACACAGACTTTTTCCACGTATTTTTTTTTTACTCCTGTCCAGGACAAAATGTCAAGGGTATCATCTCCAGAATCTGTAAATAATGCCAGACATCTGTCATTTTGTAGAGCAGTCCTACACTTACAGCAAATATATTAAAAAAATCAGCAGTCGTATGTTATTTCTGCCTTGTCTAAATGAGGGGTTCTCAGACGTTTTAGGGGCCTGGGACCCCTTACAAGGGTGGGCAATTTTCTAAGGACCCCCTGGAACACATTTGACCTTGAATGATGTTAATACTACTTTTATGCTTTAAAGTTTCATAAAATCAACAGTAGCGAAACTGGAATAGTTCTGTTAAATCCAAACACTTAAACTAGTTTAAAATTTGTTTTATTTCTTGAAGTGTTCTGTAGCTCAGTTGGTAGAGTGTTGCATTAGAAATGCAAAGGTTGTGGGTTCGATTTCCAGGGAACACGTGCTGAACAAAATGTCTTGAATGCATTGTAAGTTGCTTTGGATAAAATATCTTCCAAATGCGTAAATGCAGCATAATTTAGAGCAAGTTATTTTGTGGACCCCCTGGCTATGAATTGCCGAACAGCAGGGGTCCCCCTACTTTGAGGACCCCTGGTCTAGATTACAGAAATGACACATGAAAGTGACCCCCTGCATATCGCAAGGTGAGAGCGATGAGAGATCTTCTTCGAGCACTGAGCACTTTATTCCCCAGAGACAGATTAGGACAAATTGTGGACAAGATTAGACAGTCAGTGATAACTCTATATTGGCAACATTTTTTAATCAAGGTTTGCTCTCAATCTGCCTTAGACATTGACTATCTCAAAAGCCTTAATCACAAATACATGTTCTTGGAAATCTTACCAGCTAGACCACATGAGGATTCTCAACACATAGTATGAACACATGACTGGAAACCATGACATCAGGAGTCTTTCCTTTTAGAAATGACATATACATATTTAAATTTTGCTGGTCTGCTAATCCAGGTTGCCTTGACGATTGGATTCCTCTTTGTTCAGATAATAACCTCCAATATTTAAGTTTTAATTTTCTAAACATTTTAACATTTAACGTCTGTTTTGTCTATATTCCACAGAGATCTGCCTGTTAACGAAAGGTCGTCGCACAGCCAGCGTCCGCGCAGACACGTATTGCCGCCTTTTTTCGCTGTCTGTCGATCATTTTAACGAAGTCCTGGAGGAATATCCCATGATGCGTCGCGCTTTCGAAACCGTGGCTATCGATCGTTTGGACCGCATCGGTAAGACCGCAATCTTCTCGTCTCTTTTTAATGCCTGTACTTTGTGTTCGTGTTTACTGTCCTTCATCGCACCTCATCGTTTACCATTCTGTTGCATGATGTTTATTTCCTTGCTGGAGAATACAGCTTACATAGTAGTTGTGCTGGAGAACATATTCCAAACTGGTCAGTTGATGGACCATCTTGGATCAGCAACCAACCAGCTGTCAGCTGGACATCCAGCTTAACTTGATCATACTGGTCTTAGCTTAGCAACTAGCTTAGACAAGCAACTGTTACCAGCATAAGGTGGATTTTCCAGCAGGGTTTGCTATCCAATTTACCCTTTTTCCTTGTCTATTTCGTATGGATTCTAGCAGGTACAAACCATAAAAAATCAATGTTAGCATTTAAGTGTTAACTGCTAGTCTGGTCTGGTCTGTCGGTGTGCAATAGTGCATGTGGCTGGCCGGCCGGGAACTGGTCGCCCCGCCGGTTTTGATTCAGTGTCACCCCCCTGAATGGACGCATGGAGGGTGGACGGGGGCAAACCCTCACCAGCATGAGCCTCCAATCCACCCCTCCACCTTGCACACCTGGGTATGAGCACTACCCCGCCCCCTCTCTTGACCCTCGCAGCAGCAGAGCGCCCCTAGCGGGGATTTTAGCTGGCGCACTAATGGGCAAGGGCTTCCAAGAATTACTCAATTCATTTAGAAGCAGAGTCGCATGTTCTTCACATGTTAGTCTAGCTCCTGTTTAGTTACAAAATTGTATTTTGTATTTATTTATTTTCCCAGAGCACTGAAATCATTTTAATTATAACAGGCATTTATTGTTTATTTCTGAATGTGTTCTTTGTTTGGCGAATTAATTTGTGCAAAATCCGTATGAATCACATCAACATCCATTGAGGATCACATCTAAAAGATCACATTTGACATTTTCAGGGAAATCAGCAAATCCACCTCGATTTTGTAGAATGTTCTTCTCTGTGTCTTTGAAGAATCTTATAACAGTATATTTTAAAATAGTCCCGGTAATTTTGCATGCCTTAGCAAGACATTCCTACTACACGCATCCATCACTCACATTTATAGAAATCTGTTTTAAAAACATTCTCATCTCAACAGTTTAAAAGGGACAATGCGAGAGAACTAGTGGGGTTTTCATTTAAGCATCTTAAGACACATCAAGGCTGTGTTTTAGTCTCATTGTCGAGCTACAGGCCACTGTTCATCATGAATTTGAATTGTGGGTAATTCAAATGTGAGCTAACGCATTCTGAACATTCGTAGAACATCGGTTTGATGTTCTGCATCATTCAGTGGGTTTGGTCTATGACCTTGTCACCAGTTTTTTTGAACTGTCAGTGAGTACTCTTGTAGTAACCATTTCCATGAATTATTTTTTTATCAACAACATTATTTAACTGGTTTGTGGCAGACAGGACCTGATGAAAAGCACAAATATATTAATTTAGTGGTCACATCAAAACAGCTCATATTCTCAAAATATGACTTTAAAAGGGGGTTGATATGATTTAATACATCCGTTTAAAAATGTGTGTTTTATCTTTCTTTACATTTTGATTTCGCAGTTCATAAGATAAAACCAGAAGAGATAAGGTGTGACCTGAAGAGTCAAAGTAAAATGTTTCTCCTATAAGCATATGAATCGGTTTTGATGGTTACTAATATAGCATGAAGTTCTGCATACATTTGAGTGCATGAAAAATACTGGAAATATTTTTTTTAATCCCTTTAAGTTTTTCGGTTATTGTAATATATTTTAACTTTATTTTCTCTTGCCTGCATCCCGGCCTGCATTATCTATAGCTAATCTTTGAAATATTGAATTCTTGTGTGTGTGTTTTTTTTCTATTTATTGTGTTTACTAAATTCTGGCATGCTGCTATTGACTTGCCTTGCACTAAAAGTCGGATTGGATTGGTTTGGATCAATAAGGCCGCACCATTGTGACATGCACGTCACAACCAATGACAGATAAGAATTGACATGATCAGGCCAATCAAATCAAACAGATCTCAGAGGAGACAGTATGCATAATGCCGTCTCAATTCTAAACTAGAATTATATCTACACCTATCTCTGTTTGTGGCTTTGATGTTATCACCCTTCAGACTCGATCAACGTCAGCCAAAACACAAGATGGTGGATTTAAACAAAGCCGCAACGTGCATTTGTCCTTTCATGTGGAGAACAGGCTTGTTCTAGATTGCCAATGCAACTTGCCAGCCCTAATAATAAAAAAACGACACTTCCTTTGCAGAAGTGACAGTCAAACCAAAAAAAAGGGGTCTTGTCTCATACAAGGGAAAAATACGGACCGTGACATGGTTGGGTCGTGCTCCATGTACTTTTTTTGGACTGCAAATGCTTGTCTCGTCCTAACCAAAAGAATTTGACAAAACAAGAAAACAGAAGCATTGCCATGCATTAACCAGAATGCCATGTCTGTACAATTGATGTATCTATTTTTATTTAAAAATTATTTGACCAGGAGCCCCTCTTGAGATGAGCTCATCTCGTTTTCAAGAGTGTCCTGGCCGACCAGTAGGCAGCAGGTAAATTCCACATGACGATCCAGATTTTTTCCCCCTCACATCTGAAACGATCCACAGGCTGAATGCGGCCAGCATGCGTTCAGTGGACCTCAGAATAATGGTTAAAATAAGAGTTCATTAAAATGGCATTGTAAGTAAAGTTTAAATTGCATGCTTTTGTTAAAGTCAAGGCAAGTAACTTATTAATGGTCTACTCCCTGTCATGTTTGGCCATTTATCGTATATCTCTCTTTAAAATGATCAATGCATGCATACTGTTTTATTAAAAGATTCAGAGTTACCACTCAGAAAATTCCAAGAAATCTATTGCGAGACAATAACCAGAATAATGAACCACTACTGCTTTTTATTATAATATTGTTTACACGAAAACACTTCATTATGTTGTTTACTTATGATTTGTTTGTGTCTTTAAAGGGATAGTTCACTCAGAAATGAAAATCTTCAGTTCTTCACCCTCATGTCATTCCAAACACGTATGACCTTCCCTCCTTGGAGCACCAAAGAAGAAATTTTGAAGTAATGGGGCGTTTGTAGTTTAAAAGCCATCATTAAAGTATAGTAAAGTGGCCTATCCAAATATAAATCCCGGGTTTTATCCGGATCAAATAATTCTTTGAAAAGATCATGCTTAAAATAATGATTCATTCTTTCAGAAAGAAAATCAAATGGGTTTGGAACGAGGGTGAGTTCATGACTGAATTTTCATTTTTGGGTGAACCCACATCTTTTGACCCACAAAATGTTCAATAGTTTTTGCTTACTTTTGTTAGTTGTCATGTGATTACTGCATAAATCATGTAGAGATTGCACCCATAACGAGCTATTTCTCCTGGCTAATGAAACATTTTAGACTGGAGAGTAACATTTATTCTCACTACAGAAATGTCCGTGATATTTCCAGGTTTTTGGTGAGAATCCGGTCAAGAAAACTTCGTATGCTACAGTTACAGTCGAAACAGCACACATAGTGGCTAAAACATAAGCTTCTTTCTCAAACTATTTATAGCTGTGTTCCAAACGTCACAGCGGCCACCTGGCGCAAGGTGCTTGTGCCCAATGGTGTGCCGCGATTACAGCTCACCGCATTCCACTCATTAATTAGAGAATGGAAGACAGGCTCCAGGTTATTAGGCGTCTTTAATGACATGGATACAGCCGACTCAAACTTAGTATTCCCATTCAGCCCCAGAAGAACGCAGGAGAGAGAGCCAATATCACTCAGCGGAGACCGTGGAGTCTAACGGTTAATGGAACGTTCTGTTCCATTGAATGTCTAATAACGTTTAGGTGGAATTGTGTCTTTCTCCAAACCTTTAATAGGGTTTGTTCTGAAACTTTACTTTGAAATCAGTGCTGAAGAAATGTTCAGAATGTCTTTTTTTAAAATCTCACAGTTTAATGTTATTTTTACTGACCATTCTTCCTGATACAGGATATTTAACATAAAATACCTGAAACATCTTTTCTTTTCATATGTCTTCATTTGAATGAATAGTTAAACACGTTTAAATTAAAACGTAAACTGTTCCTTTAAATGTAACCTGAGATTATATATGTTCCTGTATAGCCCTCTTGTAGATTTGATCTGAAACATGTTTAAAAAAAAATCACTGTATAGTATCTGAAATTTCCTGCTAAGGTATCATAAAAACGTGAACATTTCTAGCAGGACATATTTATGCATCTCCAGAACGTTCAAACCCTCAGAGGCCATGATTGTTGTTGATCTAGAGTTAGGGATCTAGAAGCCCTTTAGCAATGGCTCTTTAAGGGCCCTCACTCTGTAAATAACCTGATCAACTCCTCATTTACAGAATTTACGATCCCTGCATACGTCTTTTCGGGCATCATGTAAGTTTGATGTGCAGTCCATATCGAGTTAGAAGTAGACAGTAGTGTGTACTGTGTTCCGCTGGATTATTCTCCCTGTGGTAGTAGATGACACATCCTAGCTTTAAACTTTTGACCATGCATGAGCGAAGACCGTTTCTCTCACTGTGGGTTTTAAACATCAGCGACAAACAGTCACCATGTTTCCCTCACCAAAATGCATCACACTGTTGAAGTCGATACACAATATGAGCAAAGAAATAGCCTGAACACAACAGGTCCGTAAAAACTCATGGAAATCTCAAGGGAGGTCTTTGTCCGTGCTGATATCATTCCTGTGTCTCTGAATAAGAGTTCTTGTTGAGACCTAACTTGTTTCTCAAATGCCACGGCGTCTCATTTTCCGCTTCGGCTGATAGCAGACGACATTACCGCTGAATCTCGCCCTCGGTATTATTGGTTATTGATTGCTTCCCCTCGCCTGAGGGACTGATCTCAGATGCACTTATCAAGTTATGAGCGGACGATATTTAATTCCTTCGTCCTGACAGTTACTGTGGTTAGCGACCAAATGATGTTCCTAATAGCGAATCACATCCTTCCTTTATTAAATTAAACCGCCGTTCATTTGCATATAAAGCAAACGTATTTAATTTAGTATTCCATAGCAGCACTCGATCAGGCAGCTCTGTATCGTATTCTGTCGGCAGATACGTTTATATAAAGAAAATATTATTTCTGTATTTCAGTCAAGCGGCTGATTATGCCATGAATTGTTCTGTATACAGAGCCTAGGGCTGCCCCAAAGAAAAGCAACTTTTTAAGACATCTATGTTATTGATAGCTGTCAGTAAGTAGGGGCGTTTACGCGTGGTTTTCCATAGCTTGTATTAAGCTACTGGCGCTACGGGCAGGGTGACAGTAACATTTTATATGTCCCCATGAGAACGTGCTTTCACAATGAACGGTAAAGACATTACTGCATTATTCCGACCGCATTCAGTCCTGCGACTGTAGCTGGGATGATTGATGGGCAGATTCCTTTGTGCCTTTACCTCATGAGCACCTTACCCAGTCAGCTAATGTAACAATGGAGTTCTGCTCTGCTATTGTGTCCGTGGGGACAGTGAAGGAAAGTTTCTAGGAGGAATCGATACGTCGCCAGCTAACAGAGAACGTTCTCAGAACATTGGCTAATGTTCTCTAAAAGTTCACTCAAAGTTCTCTTATCAATAAAACACTCTTGCAGTACTGGTACCAAAATTTGAATGATATATATTACAGGTATATAAAAACAATATTCTTAGGTTGTTAATGGAATGTTTTAGAAACGTTACAGAAATACAAATGTTTAACTAGCGTTCTTATAACCAAGCGATAACGTTAAACGCAACGTCTTAAAAAACTGGGTGATTTGAACTTTCCTACAACTTTCAAAATAGCATTTTTGATACTTGATGGAAATGTTACGAAAATATACAATCTATAATCGTTAGCTGGGTCCCGTATTTTCGATAGAGGCGAACTAGCTACTTAGGTAGAAGGACTGAACAGATCGATGTCTCAAGTTAAATTCAAATGAGGAAATGCTAATAACCATCGCCCATAGCTAATCACACCCGCTAGCACACTTTACAAGCACAGCAGATCAATAATCTGACATTTCATTGCTGCTCCCAACATTATTGAAAACAGCATTGATCTCCATTATCGTTATGATCAATGACGGTCTGTATATTTTGATGCATCATTCATAGACATGCTAAATTTAAACCAGGTCTGTGCTAGCAAGATTTTTCCAGGTAGATATAAAGCAATTATTTGAGGGTTAGAAACGGTCATTTATTTGTTTCACAAACTGCTTGTTAGTGATTATATGGTAACAGAACAGGTTAAACCAGGTGAGCGGGTTCACTAGCTTGGTCTGTTGTCTTGGTTTAAGTGGTAGCTCATGACCAGTAAATACCAGCTTGGCCAGGCTGGGAGGCTAATCCCAGCTAACAGAATGTTCTCAGGAAATTGTTGTTAGTGGAACATTTTTAAAACATTACAGAGTAAAGTTTGAAACAGGTTCTTACTTCAAAAGTAATGTTAATACAATATCTAAAAAAGGGACATTTTGAACATTCCAAGAACTTTCCAAATAACATTTTTAACTTTATTACTTAGCAGAAATTTTACGGAAACATTCCTACAACCTAAAATTGTTAACTGGAACAAGGCCAGTTTAAACTAACTACAGCCAGTAAGCCACATTAGACTGTTTTTAAGCTGGTTTAAAGGTTTCTAAAGCTACAGCTGAAACTAAAGGCGTACATTTAATCAAAGCTACTTGTCATACACTCTTATTCGATTTTAAAATCTATCCCCATTCTTTAGATTATCAGAATGATTGAGGTGACAATCAAAAATTAAAATCTACACACAGTAACAGAGATAAGGAGCATTTGGTACTGTTGTTCATAGATCTTTTATTTAAAGTAACCCACTATTGCTCAGCCTGATACCTTAATATGTAGTGTGTATCCTTTTAAATTAGCATTAGATCATTAAAATGTACATGTGTTTTTTGTTCTGGAATGGTTGTGGTATATTAGATGGTTTTGTCTTAGACTGTATTTTGTTCTTTTATGTGTTCTGTTTTTTTGTGTGTTTTAAAAATAGACAGAAATGAATGTGAAATGTACGTAAACCCATCAGTTCTACTTATAGCCTCTACTGAGGAGGGACTAACCTACCCTTCAAACCTGTGATATCTGTTCTCCTCTTTTCACTAACACTCACTGATGTTGTGTTACCCCATTTGGTACAGTTGTTTACCTCTTGACCCCAGCTAAAGACTGTTGTTTTGGCTTTCACCCCTTAACAGGGAAGAAGAACTCACTCCTGCTCCAGAAATTCCAGAAGGATCTGAACGCTGGAGTCTTCAACACGCAGGAGAACGAGCTGCTGAAGCAGATAATCCGACAGGACCGGGAGATGGTAATGATGGTGGACCGGAAGCAATCGGTCACGGGGATGAATTCCACGCCGATGTCTGGAAACTCCATCATTAACTCCCCTGCTCAGCCACCCTTCGCCACGGCGACCGCTATTCTTGGGAACAACCAATTACAGCAGCAGGCCATCCAACAAAGCTACAGCCCCTCGGCAACCATCACCCAATCCGGTCGAGTTCCGCCCTCCCAGGGCGTCATGTTTTCGGCGCCCAGTGTTTCTCACGGCAACATCAACACACCTTCCCCGAATCCTGCCACGCCTCTGCAGCAGCCGGCATCGGCGATAATGTCCCCGTGCTCCTTTACGACATCCGTGTGCAGTCCCCCAGTGCAGACCCCCATAGCCAGCCGAACATTCCAGTACGGATCACCCACGGCCTCCCAGCTCTCCCTTGTACAGCAAGCCCTACCACAGCAGTCCTCACCTGCCTCCCTTCCCCAACAACCCCAGCAGTCACAAGGGACGTCCCCACAGCGAAGTGAGGTCCACAAGAGTGCACAGCCTCTCCAATCAGGCAGCCTGAGCCGGGACATACGCCACCTCTCCGCCTCACAGCCGTCGCTGCCCCACGAGACCTCATTGGCTGTCCGGGCACACCCAGCATCAGGCGAATCGCTCGCCTCCATTCCCCCACCCATGGGATCAGCAGGTGTTCAGGCCCCGGGCTCCGCTCTGCAAAGTGGAATCCGCACCAACGTTCCACAGAGGGTTGCCCTTTTCAGGCAGATGTCATCGGGTGCATTACCGCCAGTACGCACAGCGCCTTCTAGTGGCCAGCACAGGGATTCCACGGGCTCAAGAAGAGAGTCAGCAGTCTTAAGCAGTACAGAGACAGAACAAGACAAGATGCGATTCGCGTCGAATTTATGATCCCGTTTTAATTTTTCCTGTTGATTTTTTTAAAAATAATAATATTTTGATTGATTTTTACGGAGTTACAAAGAAGGGGGAAAAGACTCGCATATTTTTTTCCACCAACTTCCTCTGAAAAAAGAACCTCATAGCTATCCTGTACAGAATTTCCTTGTACTCTATTTTAAACACTTCCCCATCAACGCAAGAATGTATATTATACAAATATATATGTGCAAATTCAACTAGAATATTTGACCATATGAGAAAAACTATAGTATAAAAACAAGTCTTCCTCTCCATCATATGACTAATGTGTCTGACGATGTTTATATTTCTGTTCTTATGGTTTGGATTTATGTTTATTGTTTTTGGTACAGGACCGCAATGCGTCTGGGAATCACGTTTGAGTTTTTTTTTTTTCATATTTTTCCATATTGACGACGACAAAAGTCCAGCATCTAGCAGCTTTACCATCACTGTGGAAAAATGTATTGCGCAGTCGCACCTGGAGAAAACTGATATGTTTTAAAAGCACATCTATAAACTTTACCTGCCGGAGAATAACAGGAAATGCTCGGAGCGTCGAATAAAGGTGTCGCGGCGATCTCTGCAATACTTCATGCTGCGCAGTAATTGCGTTTCAAAACAGCATTTGTGCATTAAATGTCTCTTCTTTTCTCTGTTTTATTTTATTTTTACGACAGGATGTGTGGTGGAGTCGGATGGTTTTATTTTCTATATCTCACTTCTGAACGAGATGGACATTATGAAATGTCACTGTACATTTACGATATTTATAAAACTAAAGATTATCACCATTATGCAATAGACTGTGATATAAGGATTATCTATATGTGTGTTGTACATAGTTTTGTAGGTCTAGTATTTACAAAGTAATGTCTGGTGCATTTCTCTAACATGGCAAATGTGTTTTCCGTCAGCAGCCTGGGTAATGCCTATATATGCATATATATTTATATATATATATATATATTCAAATCATAATGTGACTACATCAACAACAGTTGTTAGGGGAAAAACCTTAATGCAAATAGTAGCATTACACTGTAGTTAGTACCGATGACAATATTAATATTCAAAAATGTCATTACCCTGATTAAAAAGAGCGATTACAGTCACATGACTGTAGACGGTTGGTCTGGGGGGGGGGGGGGGATTAAGGTGACACATCATTATCATTTGCAAGCTTAATGTTGCATTATTACTTGCACAATTCCTAAATGGGAATATAATGTATTTATTTGATAATTTCCTGATTGTTTTACTTCGTTTTTTTGCCGATATAACACGGAAATTACTGGCTGTCTCTGTACCGAAAAACACCTGTGATCGATACACGCTTCGTTTAATGATATGTTCACTTCATGTTCTGCTCATGAATCAGTATTAATGG
>JAZGTJ010010346.1:0-18213 GCA_036877575.1 Botia almorhae | reverse complement strand
TAATAACAAAGAAGAGCAGCTTATAAAAAAGTGCAAATAGACCCACAACAGTCAACCAGAGTTGAATTAACATAAACATCATCCATATTATAAAAAGTATTGCGAAGCAATAGTCCTAAACAAAAACTTCTTCTTTCCAGTCTTCTTTCCAATATTGTTTTTAACGTAAACCAAATAAAAATACCTGAATCGATTAAAAAAATAAAAATAAACACAGTGCGAATAGGAATGAATGGCAAGTGGCATCAATCTAGTCAAGATTTTTCGCTAGAAAAACCAGCATGTTTACTTTGTCCGGCTTTAACAGGGCACGTTGTGGACAACTTTACCTGCGGTGCTGAAAACCCGCTCCGATGGTGTGCTTGTGGCACAGACGCACAGGTACTTTCGTTTCGCCTAGAAGCCTAGATCAGGCTGCAGATTGCAGGCCGTGATTAGCAGTTGTCATTGCTTCTAGTTCAATTACATTTTATTTATATAGCGCTTTTTACAATGTTACATTGCTTCAAAGCAGCAAAAAGAAAACAAAGAATAATAATAAAACACAGAACAAATGTCAGACATGTTAATAATATGTGTTATTTGCAATAATACAAAGTAAAAAAACAAAATAAAGCTAAAAGTTGTCATGTATATAACAGTAGGATTACTAAAGAAGTCTATCAAGTCCTGATGGTCTGTCTCCGGGTCATTTCATCCAGTCCCCCACCATCTGGTCTCAGAGTTTGGGTCCAGCTGTTCACAGGACCTTGGGGAAAGAAAGACAGACATATTTAGTGGGTAGCCAGTACATCTGTTCTTATGGGAAGTGTTCCCGGTTCCAGTTTACCTAATTAATGCAACCTAATAGGGGATTTGAGTAAAAAATCCTTAAAGAGGTGGGTCTTTAGTCTAGATTTAAAAGACAGAGTGTATCTGCGTCCCGGACAACACTGGTAAGACTATTCCAAAGTTTGGGTGCCAAATACAAGAAGGATCTACCACCAGCACTTGTTTTTGAAATTCTGGGTACTAACAGTTGGCCAGAACCTTCTGATCGCAGTGATCATGAAGGACTATAATAAGAGAGGAGCTTGCTTAAGTATTTTGGAGCTAAACCATTCAGGACCTTGTAAGTAATAAGCAAAAGTAAACCGTAAACAGCTTTCCTGTAGCTCAGTGGTTAGAGCATGGCGTTAACAACGCCAAGGTCATGGGTTCGATCCCAGGGATTGCACATACTTAGAAACAATGTGCATTACAATGAATGTAAGTCGCTTTGGATAAAAGCGTCTGCCAAATGCATAAATGTAAATTTTATATTGCAAATATAAAATTTATACGGTGCTTGATAGGCAGCCAGTGTAAAGTTGACAAAACTGGGCTTATATGGTCGTACTTGTTCGTTCTCGTGAGAACTCTGGCCACTGCATTCTGAACCATCTGGAGTTTTTGGATTAGTCTTGCAAGGCAGACACCAAGAAGGGCGTTGCAGTAATCAAGTCTTAATGTCATGAATGCCTGAATTAATTTTTCGGTATTTGGCTTCGAAAGCATGTGTCGTAGTTTTGATATATTTTTAAGCAAAGGAAATATGGCTTTCAAACAATAAATTATCAAAAATGACACCCAGATTTTTGGCTAATGAAGCAGGCTTTATAGAGCATCCATCCAGAATAAGGCAGTGTTCTATGTTGCTCCGTTTGGAGGGTTTTTGCCCAACAAGTAAAACTTCAGTTTTATCCGAATTTAATAGTAGATAGTTGCTAGTCATCCAAGTTTTGATATCGACTATGCATTCTGTCAGTTTAGTGAAATTATGAGTCCCATGGGGCCTAGAAGAAATGTATAGCTGAGTATCATCAGCATAACAATGGAAGCTAACTCCATGTCTCTTTATAATTGCTCCCAGAGGTAGCATGTGTAAGGTGAAAAGTAGGGGCCCCAGAACTGAGCCCTGTGGTACTCCATATTGTACTTGTGATCGGCACGAGACCTTTTCACCCACAGCAACAAACTGGAATCGGTCAGCTAAATATATTATATCTAAACCATGCCAGTGCAGTTCCTCTTATGCCAATACAGTTTTTAAGCCTATTTATTAGAATGCTGTGGTCAAATTATTATTTTAGTGAATAAAGGCTATGGTTTTCATTGGGTGGAATAATCATTAGCCAGAACCAGAGCTGTCAGTTTCTGCATGTGAAACTTGATGGTTGTTTTCTAAGCATCTCACTTTTGTTCTCAGTTTTTCATCAGGATGGCGAAGAGTTTACGTAGCAAGTGGAAGAGGAAGATGAGGGCAGAGAAAAGAAAGAAGAACGCCCCCAAAGAGCTGGCACGACTCAAAGCCATGCTGGGCCAGGGAGAGAAAGGGGAGATCGCCATGAAAGATGTTGCTGAGGTTGCCACTGTGGTGCCAGCTGAAAAGGTGAAGAAGCCAGAAGATGTGGAGATGCAGGAAGATGATGGTGAGATCACGTCATGTCTTAATATCAACTTAAGCCGGTCTGCTAAAATTATGCGGTTATTTTTGTTAACACAAATTTTAGAACTAAATGTATGTGATCAATGGATCTTGTTGATGTTTTGCAGTGGATGGTGGTAAGATGGATTTAGACAGGAAACGTAATAAAAAGACGATGCTGGATGATCAAGGACAGTATCCAGTCTGGATGAGCCAGAGGCAGATGAAGAAGGTGAAAGCCAAACGTTTGGGCAAGAAAGGAAAACCTAGCAATAAAAAAGGCATGGCCTGGTAGATGAACTGAGGTGATTGTGTATGGACAACATTCCTGTAAGCTGTATACAGGAGCCTTGATGTGCATCCCGTGTGATGTGCAATTTGTGTATTTAAATTGACTGTTCATGCAGCCTTGTGCACAATACTTGTTTAATGTAATACTTGTTTTTTACTGGCAAGCACTGTGTCTGGATTACAAATGTAAGATGTGATGGGACCAGAATTTAAGGCCCTTCAGTTCACTGGCTAATATGAGGTGTCGACAGCCTTTTTTAGTCCTCTGGATTCAGTGTTAAATGGCCAGCTCTTCAAATGCTAAAATAAAATGCTCCAAATACATGTATGTTTCTTTTGGGCTGAACATGTTTTCTTTATTTTGATCTGGTTGATTTTTTTGGTTGTATTAAGTGTATTTTCACTGCAGACAGAATAACGCATGCATGTGTTTCAAGCTTAATAAATACACTTAACAATACACTCATGTTTGTCCTTGTATACAAGTTTGTTTTTTCTGTTATACCCGGAAAATAAAAATTACAATTCCCATAATGAGAGAAAAAATATCACAACAATATAAGGTCAAATCAGGGACGTTGCACTGGATGCGGTATTCTGCACAACTTGTACGCCACATTTTGGCTGCAGGAAAAGTAATTGTATGTAGGGTTGCACGGTTTACCGGTACTACGGTAGTATCACGATACTAAGGGTCCGAAATACGAACGGTGCCACTATTTTTTAAACGGTTGTATAGTCATTGCGGTTCTACTGTAAGTAATGTTGTATGTGGCCTGTGGTGCAGTTGCTAAAATGTTCGAACACTTGTGCCTGCAAATAAATAATATAGTGTCTTTTTTTTGTTCTATCGTCTTTCTGCATGCCCTTGAAGTGCTCAAAATACTGTGCAGAAATCGCACCCTATATGCCATATATGGTATTGTGCGTTTTCTGATGCTTCAGTTCAAACATGCATCTGATTCAGTTAGTTTTTAATGTGCAATTGTCTGTTCCTGTGAATACAATGAAGCACCCCCCCTCCCCCGACAACAAAATCCCTCCCGGCGCCCCCGACAACTAATACCCACCAAACCCTACGCGCCCCACCCCCCCACCGCTCACTCAGCTTGTGAGATAATAGAAAACTGCTATTATTCATAGATAACAGAAAAACGCTTAGCGGCACAGATGAAGTTCGTGTGCCGCCCCCCACGTGTCATAAAAAAATGCCCCGTTCGCCCGTGCCTAAACCCGCCCCTGCTGCTGTGAATGCCAACAGATTCTGAGGACAATTTGGTCTGTTTTCATTTACATCTTCGTATTTCTTGAAATGGCTTCATTTCGTAGATTTGAATTAAGAATACAATATCGCATGGTATCGCGATACTTCAGCTGGTATAGTATCGTAACATGTGTTTATGGTATTGTGACAACCCGAATTGTATGTATGTTAATATGCTATTTGGAACATAGTTCTGTCTTTGGAGGGAGGCTAGCAATCCTCAATAGTTAACTACATGAGCTGCACGGAGGTGGTGGGAAACAGGCCTGGCCATGTTCCTTTCCGCCAACCCTTATCCACCATCTTAATGTCAGTGATGAAAATCTGTAGAAAAATCTGTATCTAGTAAAATCTAGAAATCTGTATCAGCAACATTTTCATTTCTAACGTTTTGCAAAACCACAACACGTCTTCCCATAAATAAACTTTATTTCCGAAAAATAGCCCCTACAACAGGGTAACAGGAGGGAAAGGATCATTTACACAGATTTTTACAGATAAAACACTCATTGGGCTGTGCTCAAAATCTCACTGAACAGAGACCATTTAACCTGCAATCTACTCCAGCCCTATACAGCCCTGACAGACCAACCCTGACAGTAGGAAGTGTGTTCAGCTTCAAAAAAAAAACTGACATTAAAGCTGAGCGTTAATGACTTGATGCTTCTATCTTGGAACAGAATCAAAATGTAAAATTAAATCATATGAACCAAGTTCAAAGTCTTTCATTTAAGCAATGGAACAGTAGTCAAGATCAAACGATCATGATGTGTAGTGTTAAAACAACAGCAAACCCAATAATCCAAAAATACAGATTAAAACAAACAAATATACATGACAGTATTGCACAGAGCTGGCAAACTATTCTGCCGTGAAAGGGGATAAAAAGCTATAGACTGTCGAGTCAGACACACTGAGAGTGTTGCTAAACGACATTTGATGTCTCTTGTCTAACAGAGATGTAGTGTTTGTATCAGCTGTTCTGTTACATTTCATCTGAATGCCTCCATTTTATGAACGGAAAACTGATGATACAACAATTAAACAAATAACAGGAAGTTGGATTATGGTCAAAGCCATCTACTGTTAGTAGGCGATGTTTCTGTGCTATTAAGTTGTCCATAAAAACAGTCAAAGACCTCATCAGAGAGAGAAATGGGGATACACAACCCTTATGCATTAAGAATATTGACCCTGTACAGTGTCAGCTTCATTTCCTGTTTCCAAATTATATTTAAAGGGATAGTTCACCCAAAACTGAAAATTCTTTCATTTTCTCACCCACGTTATTTCAAACCTGTATGTACACTTTTCTAAGGTAACCAAATAACGGAATGTCTTCCATTGTATGGACACAAAACCACAGCGACATTTCTCATAATATCTTCTTTGGTGTTCCGCAGAAGAAAACCGTCATACAGGTTTGTGATGACATGACATTTGTTTGTGAACTGACCTTAAAAATATGGTAAAAAAGCCCTTCATTAATGAGAATCTACTTGCAGGTAAAATCATGTTCTTGAGGAAGTGCAGGTAGTGCGCTAATGTTACTGGTTTGATTAGCTGTAACTTTGGTAATTAAGCAAGGAAACGTAGTTTTCTACAAATGTAAATGGTTTAACCCTGTGTTTCTTAATTGTTCTGAATAATCAGTGAATGAGTAACTGTTCGTCCCAAGAACAGCTGGCTGTCTCTCACAGGTATCCTCCCATGCACAGGTGTCGCACAGGTATCCTCCCATGCACAGGTGTCTCACAGGTATCCTCCCATGCACAGGTGTCTCACAGGTATCCTCCCATGCACAGGTGTCTCACAGGTATCCTCCCATGCACAGGTGTCTCTCACAGGTATCCTCCCATGCACAGGTGTCTCACAGGTATCCTCCCATGCACAGGTGTCTCACAGGTATCCTCCCATGCACAGGTGTCTCACAGGTATCCTCCCATGCACAGGTGCCTCACAGGTATCCTCCCATGCACAGCAGCAACAGAACATGAACAGTTAGCAGGTAGAGTGACATCAGCAAAGGCGTGCGCTGACGCGAGCAGAACGCCACACGCAGCATCCGCAGCAGCCCGGGTCCACCGCTACGGGTCTGAGGGACATACAGAGACATTGATAAAATAGCCCATTAAAACTATCTGGGTTTACATTTATTTGTATAGCGCATTTCACAATACATATCATTTCAACAGCTTTCTAAGAGCTTTATTGCTTTTACAGTTGCCTTGTTGTGACTGGGTTTGAATTTACCCGTGTAATGGCGCTTTCTGGTGGCTCAATGAGGACTGCAGTTTCTGACATCATCGCTTCTGACGCCGTCTGCCATTCCCCTTGTGTGTAACTGTAAAGAACATAGAAAATACATTTTTAATGTTTACCATTTGCTGTATATTTACTTAGTACTAGTTAAATAATTTATCCTATTTCATAATAATTTAGCTGTGGTCTTGTGTTTGCCGTGGTCTTGTGTCATCACACTGTGAGCATCATGTCTATGGCAATCTAAAGCATGAACTCCCAGAGCCAAAATCAGGCAGTTGATGGCGAGGGAGAGTTGAATGAAAATTTGGTTCTTACAAATGTAACACAAAAATTCTCAAAACTGCTCCTCTTTCTTCCCTACAATAAAAGTACATGAGGACCAGAAGTGTCACTAATGCTTGCCTAACATCTTTTTGTGCTCAAAATAGCAAAGTCATGAGGTTTGGAACCGACATTAGGACAAGTTATTTTCATTTTTGGGTGATCTCGTTCATCTAAGATCAGGGTCAAACCTTTTGAGACGATCCTGGGCAGCAATAAGCTGTTCTTCTACTCTCAGTCGCTGTTCTGTCTCCTCATCCAGCCTGTGAAACACACAGAGCAGAAACGTTACTGTACAGCAACAGATAAAAGACACATGAAATATCCTTACGAGGCGTACAGTTTTGCCATGTAAACGATGATTTACAACCTTATTATTGTAATTATAAATGATTTACCACCTTTTATTGTAATTATAAATGATTTACAACCTATTATTGTAATTGATAATAATTTACACGTCTATTATTCATATATTCATATCTAGCTATCTAAGAGAGCTGTTAAGTTTATTGACTGGTAGCAATTATTACGTTTAAGAATTGTATAATTACACAAATTCTTGATAACCTCATCTGTATTGTTGCTTCGCAACCGATTCACCTGGGTGAAACCAATTGTTGACTGAATGGGGGTCTAATTTGACTGCTGATTATAATAGCTAAATTCCTCTAACATACTGTACAAGCAGTATATGCGAAGCGTGAGATGTTGTCTGTGACTGCTATCAATGTGACACAGGTGATAAAGAAAGTGTGCGTGGATCACGTGGCTCTGTATAATTAATGATAAGACTAAACGTGGCAGCTGTACCTTCTCTGGAGTTCAGTACACTCAGCCTTAAATCCCTCAGTGTGCTCCAGAGGGCCACCGGGGGCAGCGTCTACTGCAAGGCCGCCCTATAGGACACAGAATAAAAGACAAAGTTCTGGATTTGTTTGTCTTTTATTGACCTTGTGTTGTGACCATTGCTTTCACCTGTCTTTGTGTGTATTCGTGCCGTAGCTTGGATGCCCTCGCCTCCTCTAGCATGACAGTAAGCTGCCGCACCTGCTGGTCCCTGTCTGAGAGAGTGGCCAGGGTCTGCTGCTTCAGGATCTCAGCCTGGCCCTGCCAGTCCAACCTCTCTAGCCTAGACAAACATTTAGAAGAAACTGAATAAGTCCCAAAACGACATTACAGTGCATTTCACTGTTGTGTACATAACATAAATTCATGTTCTTAAATGCTCTATACGTTTTGACTACCATCGTAATGGCGGCAGTGCAAAAAACGTCTTTTAAATCCGCGAGTCTCACCTGAGCATCTCCAGTTCCTGCTTATCTCTCTCCATTTGAGTTTCTTTGTCCCTAAACTCTGCCATGAGTTTCTTCTCTCTTTCTTCTACCCTTCTTCTCTCTTCCTCGAGAGCCAGAGAAATCCTAGACGGTTCACTTGATCCGCGTCGATCCAATTCAGACCGCTGCAACTGCAGCTGTTCCAACTGAGAAACAAGGTAATTATTCAGTTGCAAATATTAAATGCATGCAGAATTTAGAAACAAACACATTACATCACTGCCATACCAATGTTCTTAAAAATTAACATCATAAGACGAATAATACTGGGTCAGTACCATTCGCTCCCTGTCATTCTGTAGTGCTGATAGTGCATTTTTCAGGCTCCAAACTTCTCCTTTCAAGCCACTAGGGGGAGACGATAAGCGGCCTGTCCGGTTCACTTCATCCAGACGTTGCTGCAGTTCCCTGGCCTCACTGACAGCCTGATCTCGTGTATCCTGCAGAGAGGCCATGGTTTGACCAAAGGATTCGTTTTGAGACCGAAGCTGCACTGCTTCCTCCCTCGCCTCCAGAAGCTGCTGCTCCATCATCAACAGGTCCTGTGCCAGCTCCGCCACCCTCTCCTCTGCTGTTTCAGCCTCAGTTCGCAGAACGCCACCCTCCCATCTAAGCTCCTTCAGTTCTTTGCTGTGGGCTGCCTGGGCCTCCCTCTCCAAGTTCAAGGTCTCCTCCAAGGCAGTCATGCGCTTCCTTGCAGCTTGGAGCTGCTCCCTTAGCTTTTCCACTTCAGCCCCCGGCGCATCATGTTTGTTGATGCTTTCTTTGCTGGCTTGGCTCAAGATCTCCTGCTCCACTAGTGGTACCTTTCGTGATGCTTGTCTGTCTTTTACCAGAGCTTGAATATAAATATCAAGCTCTTCTTTCTCTCTCTCCAAGACACTGATGCGTTCTACTTGTGCAGCAAGAATCTGCTTGTGTTGGGAGTCCTTCATGGCAAGAACTTGGTTCAGGTCATTTCTGTAGCCATGAAGCTGGGCAGACAGCTTGGCATTCTCAGCATTGAGATCATCCCGCTGTGACAGCAGGGCTCGAAGCTCCTCCTTCAACCCATTGTTCTCACCTGCAGCCTCTTGGATAAGGTTGTCCTTCTCCATCATAAACTAAAGGAAAAAGACATACGAGTTATTATAAATGCTTTGAATTAACAATACATGTGATTTGCTAATGCATGCAATAAAATGTATTTAACGTCAAAATTTTTTACATTGTTTGTTTTTGTTAACGCATTCATTCAGTTTGACATAACTCCTAACTATCTCTCTCAAAAAACTGGAGCAAAGCTGTCATTATTGAATTATGGCAGACTTTCATCTCTATGTTTGCATTATTAGTATGTTTTAATGCTGTGTCCTAACCAGACGCAATGTGACAAAATTTTAGCAATAAGGAATTTGTCTGTTCACACCAGACACAATGCACCAAAATCAATCAAAAATCACAGTCAATCAGAACAGCATGTGGGCGGTTTCTCTGCATACAAACTGTTGTCTCGACCCTAAGAAAAAGTATGTGCATATTCAAATTATTAATTAACATATTATGTGACTGACACAATACTTGTTATTATGCTTTGTTTACATAGTATTATACTTTGTTTACATAGAATTAACACTTTCCTGGTTGCTTAAAGTTATTTTTAACATCTGAGGTAGTTGTTGCTTTCATTATGGCTTGTAAAGTCATGAACAATTATATACAAACTTAGAATAAAACCATTTAATATAATATAAATCACAATGAATACATAAACTGTCAGCTGCAACATCACAGAAACAGTTTCTAAAATAGAATCCATGGTTAGGCTAGAACAGAAAAGATATATTTTATTGTCACAGCGTTGCGTCTGATTAGGATACTCTGTGAGAAAGAAGCCCATAAAATCTACCACTGTTACGCACAAGACAGACTTGAAATTTGTTTAATAATTAAAACAACATTCTACCTGTAGGTGTCGCTCCTCTAGTTGCTTGTATTGACTGAGCACTCTGTCCCTGTCATCCTGCAGGGAGCCCATAGCCTTGGTGAAGGACTCTAGTTGAGCTCTGCTCTGGAAGGCATCCTCCTCAGCTTTATGGAGCCTCTCTTCTAAGGCACGCAACTTCTCTTCCCTCTTTTCCAACTTTTTCTCTGCCAATTCTGCCCTTTCATCGGCATCTTTCCTGGCCTCTTCTACAGCCTGAAATAGAAAGAAAGATAACATTTTACAGCATTTTACTAAATACATGTATAAGTAATACATTAATGCCCATGCATTTGTTTCATTCGGTATGGGGAGTACCTGTGTCACAGCTTGCTCTTTCTCACCAAGGAGCTCCATTTGTCTCTTCTCCTTTTCATCCAATGATGCCTGAAGGGTTTCAGTGAGGTTCTTGGAAGAGCCCAAGTCTGTCTCCAGTTGCTCCAGCCTCAAACAGAGTCGTCTCTCCTCTGCCTCTCGCTCTTTGATCACTGCACGTGCCTCATTAACCTCACTCTGAAGTTTGCCCACAGCCTCTTCTAGAGCCTTGGAACGGTTGCGTAGCCCCTCTGCTTCTGCCTCTAAGGAAGTCAGCTGGGAGTGAGTCTGGACTTGGTTGGTCTCGACTTCAACGAGACTCTGCTGCAGATCACTTCTTTTTTTCTCAAGAGTTTCAAGGCGTTCACTGTGTTTCCTTTCTGTCTCAGTTAACTCAAGCTGTAGGTTGTGCTCTGCTTTCTGCATCCTGAAGACATAAAAACATATGGTCTATTACTGATATTTACAAAATTAAAACATCTACTAAATTTGAAATGAAATCTGAGTGAAATATATAGACTCAAACCTTTCCAATAAACTCTGCAGCTCCTCTTTGTGTGAGGTCTCCACCTGCAGTTGCTCAGCAAGTTCTTTAGCTCGGTTCTCGGCCTCCTGAACATCAGCCTCCTTTTCCTGTAGTTCATTATGAAAACGACTTTCCCATTGCTTGGCCTCATCCAGCACTCGATCACGATCGTCCTGCAGGGAGGACATGGAACGTGAAAAGGCAGCCAACCGAGCCAATGCCTCATCTAAACGGGTCTTCATTCCTTGGGAATTCTTGTTTGCAGCCTCAGCAATGCTTCTTGCCTCCAGAGTTGCCTCTTCCTGCCTCTCCCGTTCCCTGTAGGCCTTCTCTAGTCTCAATTCCATCTGTTTAAGCTCCGCTCCAAGGCGATATCTGACATCATCAAGGGTACGCTCTGCATCTGCTTGCAATTCTGCTTCTCGATGTTGTGCCATTTGTTCAGCCGCTAGTTTGTCTGCCTGGCTCTGTTTGGTCTCTTCCAGTGCCAAGTCCAGTTTCCTTTTACAAACTGAAAGCTCAGATTCAATATTTGTTCTCTCTTGTAATATCTTTGAAATCTCCAAGTGTGCTGCCTCAAGTTCTGCACGCACCTCATTTCTAACCAACAACAATGACTTCACTTCTTTAGCTAGTTCACTGATTCTTTCCTGGTACTCAATGCAGTCTTTCTGAAGCTGACGGACTTCTAACTGCTTCTCCCTCAGCAGTTCCTCAAGTTGACGTGTTCTGTTTTGACTACCTTCTTTAAACCTCTGTACCGATTTTAACTTTTGCTCAAACTCTCTTTGTTTGCCTGCCTCGGACTCTACTCTCTCTTGTTTGACCTGCCTCATGTCCTCTTCCATCCTTGCTGCCCGGTCCCTCTCGCTTGCTACTTCAGCCTTCAGCTCAGCTTGCTCTCTCTTTTGTTTCTCCAGTTCCCGCTGCATGTTTGCAAGCCGATCACGGCTGTCCGCTGCTTCTTGCTGATAGCCTGCAATGCTGCCATTAAGCTGAGCCAGCTGGTTCATCAACCGTTCCTCCAGGTCATCCCTTTCAGCCTCTAAGCTAGTACGAAGTTCCTGAATTTGGGTCTCTTTTTTAGAGATCTCTTCCTTCTGAGTCTCTTCTCTTTCTAAACACTCCTGAAGGTGCTTCTTGAGGAAAGCCAATTCTGCATTAACCATGGAGTCTTGCTTGTTTGCCAATTCTAGCTGATTCTCAAGAGCAGCTTCAAGGTCCCTTACCCTACTCTCTGCTGTTCTGAGAGAGTTCTCCAGTTCTCTAAGCCTTTCCTCTGTTTGAGCAGTCATTTCATCCTTTGTTTGTACTTCTATGACTTTGTGTTCAAGAACAGGAGCAGTGGATTCTTCTGGCTGCATCTGTAGATTAGTTTCTGGGAAACTGCCATCACCTACGTACTCTTGTTTTTCTGTTAAATCAGGACCTCTCTGTTGTGTGACAACTTTAACTTCCTTAATGATTTCCATGGAACCGTGGAACGTTTTACTGCTATTTCTGTCAGTGTCCTCAATCAAACGTTGTCTCAACTCCTTAGCTTGCTGTTCCAAAGAGTTCTTCTCATGCATAACAATATTATAATTTGATTTCAAGATCTCAAGCTCTTCTTTAATTTTCTCAAGCTCTGTTTTCAGATCGGTTTCAGCATGTCTGATCCCTCTCTTATCATCTTGCTCCCTGAGTCGTTCATTTTCCTCCTCTAGATTTATAATCTTCTGATGCTTGACCTTGGCAAACTTTCTCATCTTCTCTTTCACGACATCCACCTCCTTCATTGCTTCCTCTGCTAACCTCTCTGCCTCTTGTCTGGCCGCCTCATGAGCATGTGCCTTGGCTGTTAACTCTTGCCTCTCTTGTCGAGCAGCTTCAAGCACTCGTCTCACTCGTTCAGCCTCATCACTTACATTCTCATATGACTTTAAGAGGGTTTCATACTCCTCTTTCATGCTTTGTATTTTTTCTTCTAATTGCCTACACACTTTTTGTGCTTCCTCTTTGGCACTCTCAGCCTGATGTTTGCATGCATCTTTCTCATTCAGAATACCCTCCATAGCCAGCTTCAGGCTCTCACAGGATGCACTGAGACTCTGGTTTTCCAACAAAGTTCGATCTACCTCTTTAATTAACGTCTCCCTCTCGTCTTTTGACTTGTTCAGCTCCACCTCCACAAACTCAAGCTTCTGCTGTAGCTCTGATTTAAGTTTCTCAGCAGCAGCCTGTTCCTCCTTCAGGGCCTGGTTCTCTTTGAGTGCCTCCCTACGTGACACAAGAGCAGCCTGCAGTTTACGCTGAAGCTGTTGAAGTTTGGCGCTGTTACCCTTTTCTTCTACCTCTCGTTGAGGCATTTCTGCTTCCAGTTTTTGAAGCCTATCTTGCTCAGTTTTAAGTACTTCCTGTAGGGACGCAATCCGCTGATCTTTTTCTATCATAGTTTCCTGCATCTTAAGTAGAAGGGAATTTTGTTCATTAAGCTGCTGGCTTAATTCAACAATCTCATCATTCTTGTTTTTTAGAAACTGTTTAAATTCCTCGACTTCTGACTGAAGGGCTTTGATGGGGGACTCGCCCTCTGAGATGCTTCTTTTAGCTGCTTCCCAAGCCTGATCAACCTCTGCTTTCAATGCCTCTGCATGAGCTTCTGCTTTCTGACACTTCTCCCTAAGAACTCCCATCTCTTCCGTCAGACCATCAATCTGCCTCTCCTTTTCTCTCAGGGCTTCCAGTTCTTTGCCAAGCTCTTTGACTTTGCTATCTGTGAGTGATTGGTTCTCTTGTAGATGCAACTCCAATTCGGCACGGGCAGTCTGCGCAACTTTTAACTCCTCCTGAAGAGCACAGACAATAGCCTTATGATCTTTCACTGATGGTTGTTTAGACTGCTGACCAGTTTCATGTTGTTCTTGAGTCTCAGTTTCAGCAGAAGCAAAATCCACCCAGTCCTCCTGAACCCAATCGTTTGTTTCCAGTTTCCCTACATTCTGTGAGGTAGAACCAATATTTTCCTCTATGTGAACACTCACCACATTATCTGCAGCATTCTGTGTTTCTAGCTGACCCTCTAGCTCCTTAATACGATTCAACAACCCAGCTTTCTCACTCTCTTCGTCTTGGAAGCGTTTAAGAAGGTCACTGTAACCCTCTTTTTGTTGTTTTATGTCCTCAAGATGTTGGTGGTCCTTCTCTTGAGCTTTTACTACCGCATTTTTGTGAGCATCAGTAGCTTCCTGAAGCTTTTTATGCAATCTTTCAATGTCTGATTCCATAGATGCTATTTGTGAAAGGAGACTGTTTTTGCCCTCGTTCACCTGCAAAATGTGTTGTTCATTCATTTTCACATATTGCTCTGTCAGTCTTTGTATTTCTGCATGTGACTCACTCAGTGCTTGATCTTGGTTGTAGATTTTTTGTTGCAGACTTGTAAGTGTCTCTTCTTTCAAATTTAAGACATCTCTGGTCTCCTGCAACAAAGCCTCAAGTCTCTCTATTTCCAGATCTTTATTCTTGATTTCATTTTTAAACTGAGTCATTTCTTCCTTGTCATCTGTTTCCTTTTCTTCCCTGCTCTCAGCCTCCTTTTCAAACTCTGCAACTTTTTTCATCAACTCCTTTCGTTGGAATAGAGCTGCCTGCAGCTTTCTCTTGACCTGTTCTCCATCTTTCTTTTTTGCAGCCAGTTGCGCAACCAAGTCCTCTTTCTCCTGACGTAATGCAGCAAGCTTTTCATTTTCTGCTGTTTTTTCCTCTATGGTTTTCTGGTGGTCATCCCTGGCTCTCTCTAGTTCACAAACTTGCTCTTTTAGCTTTTTGAGTTCACTGGATATTGTGAACTTTTCCTCTCGAGCCTGGAGAAGTTTAACAGTCATGCTCTCACTGAGATCCATCATCTCCTGGTCTTTTTGTGAAAGACACTTTTGTAGGTCTTCCAGCTCAGCAGTCCTGTCAACGAGAGCAGCTTTGGTCATGTCAGCCTCCTGAGAGATGCACAGTAACCTTTCCTCTATGGCCAATAGTTTCTTCTCCAGTTCAATGGAGGTTAACACTCTGTCCTCAAGCTGAGCAGTCAGCATTCTAGCTTGGCCTTCTTGTTCAAAAAGTCTTTGCTGAGCTTCATCTAAATCTGCTTTGATGGTTTGTATCTGCTTATCTTTGGAGCAAACCTCTTCTTGCAAGCTCTGAAACTGCTCAGCAACATTTTGTGCTTCTACCTTTTCTTGCTGGATCAATGTCCTTACTTCCAAAAGCTCTTTCTCATAAATAATAGCCTTTGACTCAGCCTCATTTTTGGAAACTTTGAATGCCTCAATTTCCTCTTCTAGTTGATGAACTTTCTCCTGTGATTGTATTGCTGAATCTCTGAACTGCTGAAGCTCTCCCAGGAGTTCACTGTACCTTTTCTGAATCTCGTCTGCTAAAATCTGTGCAAAAGCCTGGCTAGTGACTGAATCAGAATTTAGCAGACTTCCTTGCTGCTGGCCAATACATACCTGTACAGTTTCATGGATATCTAAAGATTGTGACTCAATATCCACTATGCAGCTATGTGATGTGACCCGCTCATCACAGGCCTCATCCCAAGATTGAGAGGATAAGCGTAATGAGGCAAAGTCCTGAACCCGGGGGGACCACTCTTGAGTCCCATCTTGGTTTACTGCTTCCAGTAGAGTCCAGCTACTATGAGCTACTTCTGAATCACTGCTGGTTACCATTTCATCTGAGGAAGTACCCTTTGATTCTCCAGGGGACTCAGGCTGAGGTCCTATAAGCTCAGGGCTGCTCTCATTGCCACCAGAAACAGACAGAACTGAAGTGTCTACTGCCAGCAGTGTTGACTCTTCGTGTGTGTCCTTAAGAGGTTCAGACAGAGCTGCAGAGTTGTTGTGCATGTCACTTGCAGATACACTGTCCACACTTTCAATCTCTGGGGTTTTTAGAGTTTGTTCTTTGGTGAGTGACAGTTTCTCTCTGAGAGCAGAAAGCTCCCTTTCTCTGTCCGCAAGTTGCTGCTCCAGTGTTAGTATCCGATCTGTCCGTGATGCACTTCCTGAATTATGTCTATCTCCACTATCATCTAAAAGAGAATAACAACATAATGAGATGTAAATAATTACAAATTGCAGAAAATATAAGCATGAGCGTGCATTTTTCAGGCTTCAAGCTACATATTGCTTTGCATATCTTTGTGTTTTGTGTTGTGTTCAAGCCCTTTGGATTGAGGCTGGTAGAGGAATGTCTGTCAAGTCATCCTAAAAGTTGAACAAATACAAACATTGCTACACTTACGAATTAGTAACTACAAAACTAAAGGGCAGGGACTATACAGTAAAGCATTCAGACGCATTGTAGGAGTGTTGCTAAAAGACAAACAGCAGACCAAAGTACATAACAGTTCAGCCCTTCAAAGGCCAACTCACCCTGGTGTGCCCTGTTCAAATCCCTCACAGACGGGTCAGTCACATGATCACCTAATGATCCACCAGCAACCTAGAAACACAAGCCTCAGTTATAATAAACAGCACCCTTAAACACTTGCTTGGTTGTTTAGAGTGCACTAGTTGAATATCCACAATAACGGCACACATGTGAACGCAATAACTGACATTTATTAACTTTATAATTATGACTGTACAATAACCATATATGTGTGAACCAGTGGGGCCAGTAGACCAAACAAATGATTATTTCTGCAGATTATTTCTGACCTGATAAGATCTTTTTTTTTACCATATTTAACCTCTCATTGAGGCTGTCTGAGATTACATAAATAGACAGAAAAAGCTAGGAAAGTCTAAATCCTTAAAAACTGTGCCAACGTCTCCAATACGGCTTAAATAATATATAATATTTAGGTACGTCTCAGACACCTTCAACTTTGGCTAAGTGAAAGTGACGCTTGCCTAAGCTTTTTATTATTGGATCAAAAATCGAACAGAACAACTGTTTCAAATATCAAATGTTTTTTAACAGAGCAAACGTCTATCAGTGTCTTGTGCAGAATGTTAAAACTCCAACAAAGTTTTGCAATCCACCAACCTGCAGAGTGAGTTGTTGTTCCAGTTGCTGTATCCTAGCAACTGCTTCCTCTCTGTCAGAATTGCTTTTATCCAGTTGACCTACAGCATCAGATGCATAAAAACAATTACTTTGTAATCACAGTACAAACTGTGTATGTGTAAATAACTCTGGTGTATCTATGGTGTATCTATCTGTTCTATGGTGTCACTTTGGCTGATAAACTGACTTTAATGACATTTTACTCAAACCAAAGTGCCTTGAATTTGGCTCTCCTAGGTTGTTTACCTTGCAAAGATTGAAGAGTGAGTGTAATCTGAGACATGCAAGTTTGATTCTTTAGCCGTTCAGCTGTGAGATCACCCAGCTGGGATTCCAAGGTGGGTAATATCTCTAAAAACTGTGCAGGATCAGTAGGAATGGATATTGCTGTTTCTGTCACTCTAGCAGTTGTTAAAGATTGAAGTCCTCTCCAAAGTTTCTCAAGTATATCATTGGCTTGTAGTCCTGCTTTCTGTTTCTCGTTGCTGGTGTCCAAACTTTCTCTCAAGAACTTTAGCTCATTTTGCATCTGTTCTAAATTACTCTGTTCGCTGTTAGATCTTTCCTCCCTCTCTCTCTCCATTTCATCAATCTTCTTCTGGAAATGGTGACAGTCTTCCATGTGACTTGCAACCTCCTCCTCCAGTTTCTTGGACATATCCTCTTTCTGTTTCTCTGCAGCTTCCACAAATACTCGCAAATTGCCCAGCTCTGTCTCAAAGCTTGTTTGTGTTTCTTGTAATGTCTTTTGCTTTTCTTTCTCCTCGGCTGCAAGTTTATCCATAAATTCATCCAGCTCTGTGGTCTTTCTTAGTAATTCAGAGTTGAGATCATTGATGATCTGCTCTCTCTCACTCTCTAATATCTCCAGTCTGGTTTCTAGATTTGCTCGCAGGTTGGACACCTCTGTTGCAAAGTTAATCTCTCTTTCCCTGAATTTCTCCAGTGCCTCATTCTTTCCTCTTTCTTCAGCAGCAAGCTTTGCTCTCATTTCATCCAGCTCTGTGGTCTTTCTCAGTAATTCTGAGTTGAGATCATTGATCGTCTTTTCTCTCTCGCTCTCTGATGTGGCAAGTCTGGTTTCTAGATTTGCTCGCAGATTGGACAGCTCTGTTTCAAAGTTAATCTCTCTCTCTTTAAACTTCTCCAGCCCTTCATTCTTCTCTCTTTCTTCAGCAGCAAATTTTGCTCTCATTTCATCCAGCTCTGTGGTCCTTCTCAGTAATTCTGAGTTGAGATGATTGATGGTCTTTTCTCTCTCACTCTCTGATGTGGCAAATCTGGTTTCTAGATTTGCTCGCAGGTTGGACAGTTCTGTTTCAAATGTTATCTCTCTTTCCCTGAATTTCTCCAGCCCTTCATTTTTCTCTCTTTCTTCAGCAGCAAGCTTTGCTCTCATTTCATCCAGCTCTGTGGTCCTTCTCAGTAATT
>JAZGTJ010010345.1:0-18215 GCA_036877575.1 Botia almorhae | reverse complement strand
GTTTGTGGATGTAGATAATTAATATGTAGCTCCTGGATGTGATTTAATCTTTTACGGAGGAATTGTACCGCTGTGGTCACCAGAGACTCTTCATACTGTTTGTTCTTGCTTCATTTCAGTAACATCCTCCTGTGTTTGTTCTGGAGAACGTAGCGAGATACCTCTGAAGGAGATCTTTCCAGATAATAGTGCATTAAGACAGAGCAAGCCAATGAATGTGGACATTCTCATTATCCCACCCGCATTATTGTGAGCGAAAGCGCGTGTGTGTGTGTGTGAGAGAGAGTCCACACCTTAGCAGAACAGTGACAATACTGCAGTGTGCTGCACGTGTGTGTGTGTGTGTATATATATATTTGTGTGTGTGTGTGTGTGTGTGTGTGTATTTCACTGCAGTATGGCTCAAAGCACGATAGATCTGATGATGTACATTCAGTATTAGTTGTATATTGAAAAATATATGACCAACTTTTCTTACAGGTAGTTTTTATTGTGTGTGCAAAGGTATAGGTCTGTAATAAAAGGATGCAAAAGATTAATAAATGTGTTACTTTTTCTAATATGTATTTATTTAACTGAAATTTACATTATATTCTGATTTAAGACATTTTATCAATCACAAGCACTTCTTTAAGTCAGCATAAAGAAATCGAACCCTTTAGTCTTTATTATACACAGTCGTGTGATTGTCTGTCATATTTGATTAAAATGGTTTAATAAAATTACATCACACATTTTACTATAACACATTTTGACTTTCTTTGTCTCCCTATAGAAAACTCCACTTGCTTTGCTGTTTAATCCCAAAGATTCAGTACTTCGACAGGTCAGATGTCAAGCTGAGACTTTAGAATCAGAATCAGTCTATTTATTCTTTGTTCTGTAAAATGAATTCGCATGGCACATTCAGTTCATCACTGCTGAATCTGTCTACACACAACTGAGGGATGTAAATTGTGAACTGTATTTGAATTGGTCTCTTGAGTTTGGAATCTGAAATGGACTTGGCTGTGTTCTCAAGAGACCAGGTGGTCCAGCCTGGCACATAAACACGTACATTTAACAATGTAAAGCTCAGCAGGAACACAATGTACCTTTATTAATCTAATAGACCATAAAACCAAACACTCAAGCTTAAGAACATGAACAGAACATATTTAAATAATATGAATATATTTCCGTTCCTTTGTGTCGTGTCTGTATATTTTGTTTAGGACTTTCTGAGCTCATATTTAAGATTGTAGCTCATATCCAAATAAAATGCTCATCCAAATGAACAAATAATTTGAAAGTAAAAGTAAAATCTACTTTTTTACTATCTATCTATCTGTCTGTCTGTCTGTTCATCCATTTATAATACTGCACACATGCAATTTAGTTAAGTATAATGTTCATTTTTCTCAAATAATGAATGGAAAACTAGCTTCATTTAGTTCGATACTGATATTCTGATACATGAAGTGACAGTATATTTTTAATTATTAACAAATTTACGAGTTTTAATGAAACAGGGGACCTGTGGATGCGTGTGTATGTGTGTGTGGGGGGGGGGTGGAAATGTCAGAGTAGCCTGGAGCTTTGGTTTCCGTGGAGACACTGTGTGTCTTGATCATGTGTGCGGTGGTAACTCGGCGTCAAGCAGATTGCGCAGGGAGCTGGTTCCACTTTCTGTGATTAATTGCTCGGAATGTTTCCACCTTTTTGCCGCGGCTGAGTGTGTCTCAGTGTGTCTCAGTGTGTCTCAGTGTGTCCGTGCGGCATGTGCTGTCCCCTAAAGTGGTGCACCTCTATTGGGCATCATGGATTACCCACAATTCACTGCTCTATGCAAATTATGAGAGCTGCAAAGAGTCAACCACCATTTACGGTGTAGTTGGGGTAGCGTATGTTCTCAGAACATTGGGGTAATGTTCTCTAAAAGTTCTCTCAAAGTTATCAAATAATGTTTTTTGGGATAATGTTAGTAAAACGTTTTAAAAAGTCACCGAATTAAAAAGTATTTGAATAACATTCATATACCCAAGCAATAATGTTAATACACATTTCACCAAAAACTTGATGTTTTGATCTTTAAAAATAACATTTTTAACGTTTTTGTTATTCGATGGAAATGTGAGGGAAACGTTCTTACAACTTAAAATTGCTAGCGAGGGCGTTTGCCACCTGTGTATCATCGTTGAGGAAACCTGTTCGAAAACTGTCCTTGTTTTTGCAGTTTCATTTGGTGACGCTAGTGCTGCATAAACGTTCGCCTTTGAAACACTCAGCCGCGCTGCTTCTCGGTACGAGAGCGGATCGTGTGCGAACCGGCCCTTAGGTAGCAGAACGGCTGATGTAATTTTCACTCAAGGGTTTCGCTGTGGAAAATGCAGCGATTTAAATTCACAGCACAAGCGTTTTCGATCAGTAAAGCACGGCTGATGGCACAAAATGTGAAGTTTGTAGCGAGAGACAGAATTCTGGATCAACACTCATCTCTTTCATCAGCCTGTTAATGTGCGAGCTTTAGACCTCTCTCTCTCACTCACTCACTCTCCTGGTCTATTTTTAGCACCAGCTCTACAAGCCCACAGCCACACTCGGTTGCTTATCCAATAAGACTAAATCGATTTTCCCCTAATTTCCAACATGCCCTGTATATCAATAACTCATATAGACTGTATCATCTCATACACCCATTCAGCAATAAAAGAATAATATATTGCACAAAGATTTTTATCCTGTGGACTGTGTATACAGTGTCGTAAGATTTGTACATGCATGTGTGTGTGTGTGTGTGTGTGTGTGTGCATTTATTTTTTAAATAAACAGTAAACCTGCTGGGTCTGTTTTGGATGTATAATGGTATTACCATGATATTTTAGTAGACCTGGATTGGCCAACAGGAGAATTCCCAGTGGCATAGCAACTGCTGTTTTGATATGATATGTCCCAGTCTGGCCCAGTACCTTAGTTCAAAACATCCAGTTTTTTAAATATTGCATTAACATTATTGCTTGGTTAAGAACATTATTCAAAGTTCTTTAATTCTGTGACTTTTTAAAATGTTCTGCGTCTTAAGAATAGTGTTTCCGGTATGTGATATGTAACATTAAAAAAAGTTCTACTGAATCACTCCAAGAATGTTTTGTGATAACTTTGAGAGAACGTTTAATGCACATTAGCCAACGTTCTGAGAATGTTCCCTGTAAACCGGGACGAGACTGTTTCTGTAAGTGATTTGTTCTTCAGTAAGTCCAGCTGACATCACTGAGGTCTCTGTCTGCTGACCAAGGCACCGTCACATTGTGTTTGTTATGAGGAAATGCGTGTCGCTCTTTAATGGCCGTTTTTCGTTTTGCTGGACGTTTTTATGGACGGGGGTATGAACAGGTCAGATGCTAAATGCTGAGCGGTGCTGTTTTACACCCCACATTGGGCATCTTCTGCACCTAACTGAGGGTGAGAGTGTTTACTGGTGCCTGGACATTAACAGAATGAGATGACTCAAGTATATGTTATTCATCCAGAAGAGCTTTCTGTGCACTCGCAAATTAAAACAAGCCACTAATATATTTCGTATTGACTCCAACTGTGCCAAGAACTGATTCAGCAGATATCAAACACAGTTAGTCTTATGTTAAAGAAATGTTTTTGGGCACATTTTTGATGATCGCAGGCAGTAATGGCAAATACATGTAGTGCCTCATACTAAAGAAATGTATTTCTGGCAGTAAAGGGAAATCTTTTTGTCATGGAAACCTCTGACAAACACACAACAACTACAAAAAGGTTTGTAGGAAATGTTTTCTGTAACTGATGCTCTGTGGTCTGAGCTTAACTTGTATTTAACTCAGAATTTCAAAATTTAACATAGATCATAAACAAAATTCATATTAGATTTAAGCAAGATTATTTAGATATAATGAAATTATATCTCAGTATATCTATATCTGTTTTTTGTGGCCCATCTCTGCTGTTTTTTATTGAAGGAATTAACATATCTCTCAATGCCTGGTGTAATTCTGCAATGCATGCTGGGACATGTTTGTATGAATAATACATGTGGTGCTGATCAGTACATTATAATCTATAGATCACCAAAGACATGCTGGAGGTCAAAATCTGACCCCCCCCCCCACACACACACACACATGCATGCACACACGTACGCACGCACACACACACCCACACACCTGTATGTATGTGTATGTGTGTGTGTGTGTGTGTGTGTATTCTGACCATCATGCAGACACAAGGTACGGTTTGATTGACAGCCCTCAATGGCCCTTAACATAAACCATCAAAATATTTGTCTGGATCTGTAGAATGGTAATATAGCACATGTTTTTTTTGTTATGGTACTATTTGTAATAGCATGATCAAATCAGGAAGTACTATAGATACCTATAGTTGTTTGATTTCTAGTTTGAAAATTAAAACAAATGTATTCAACTTCTAAATTGTCTAAATCTTTAGCTTTGTCTTCAGATTACAGTTAAATACATACATACTCAATTATATGTACAAATTTCTACTGCATGAATCTTCACCTTCATGTTCAGCTCCTCACAGGTGGTAAAAACATATTTAAACCTCATTAGCTGTGTGTGTGCGTGTGTGTGTGTGTGTGTGTGTGCATGTGTCTGTGTGTGTTGGACTCAATCGGCTAATAGGAAGAAGATTCTAGAAGCATTATTGAGATTCATTTAGATAATGACACATGATCTTATCTTTCCTCCATCATCGTGTTGTTCTATCTTTACCTCGGGCTCCGCATGAGCGACACAAACAAGAACGAAAAATTATCTCGTCTTACATGCGTTTGAAACGTAATCTGCCATCATATCACACGCAGCCTGTGTTCTTCTTCAATTCCAGTGTCTTCAGACGTATTCAGAGGACACAGACCCCGTCAGATCGCTCGGCAGTCTGGAGTAAAACGATTATTTTAATGAGGTAAAAACAGCACATTTGATAAAAAGAAAGCCTGGAATTCATTTACATGGCGGAGGACGTGGTTATGAATCAATTTCGGAGTTCATTCAGGACAAGCTGAGAATGAATTAAACTGTGGATTCAATTACGGGCCATTTACATAAAAACGGCAATTTATTTCAAGTAATGAATGGCAGAATGTGACATATACATCATCTCTACAATCACTCGGAAGAAATGAGCCGCTCATTTCTGGTCAACCTAATTCTGAAAGACTTCTGGGAAAACAGACGTGTGAGTGGAATGAATTTCATATGAAAGAGAACCGCTTCACCACAGCTGTGGCGTAATGTTTCATTTCTGGCTGTTCTCACATATAAATACAAATATAATACATATAAATACAAATATAATACATATAAATACAAATATAATACATATAAATACAAATATATGTATGCCACACACATTGGTAGAAAGTTTTACCTGTAAGACTTTTATCTTTGCGGAACAGAAGTGAAGCTTGTGAACTGAAGCTGTCAGTCAGTAATAAACGTATGATTTTCAGCTCCACAGAGGAAAGAAAGTCAAACAATTTTAAGTTGTAAGAATGCTACCCTAACGTTGCCATTAAGTAACCAAAATGTTACAAATATAATTTTGAATGTTCTAGGAACGTTTTTCCTCTGGCTGCCACTAGGTGGAGCACTTCAAAATCACCCTCACCGTTGCTTCACCAAAACTACCATTCAGATTCCAGTCGCGCTTATAAATATTAACAGGTTACTTTACAAACCAGCTTCGTGTTATTTGTGCAGTGAGTTTTAATTAGCTCTGTTTATTGGTTCGCTGGAGTTTATAAGTTTTTGTAGATTTGTGTCTAATAGATCGTCAGACTGTTTCGCCTCGAACGCTCTCTCGTCCTTCTCTATGAACTCATAAAACATTCAGCATGCCAGAGGACCCACATCAAAAAATACATCTGATTAATAAAACATCCAAATGAAGCAGTTATTTCCCTTAAACATTGATCTGTGCATTCTGAATATGATATAAAGTCAAAAGTGTGGGACACTTTAGCATGTGGTCATATTTGGTCGTGTGATATCAAAGGCTGGATGCTGTTTTTCAGAGTGTGTTGTGAGTGTGTTGTGTGTGTGTGTGTGTGTGTGTGTGTGATGTGTTGTGTGTGTGTGTAATATCAGAGTGAGTGTGTAGACCATTATTATTCATGGCAGAATAAGAATTTAAAATTGCATTTTAAAATTTTTATATGCTAGTGATTAAAATATGATGTATTAATGATTTTATTAGAGGGCACAACTTTTAAATTTAAACTGACACGGGGTAAGAGAAAGTAACACTTCTTTAATACTCTCCCCTCCTTTCTCCTCTCTTCTCCTCTCCTATCTTCTCGTCCCTCACCTCCTTTTCTCCTCTCCCCTCTTCTTCTCTATCTTCTCTCCTTTCTTATCTTCTCCTCTACAGTCTTCTCTTCCGTCCTCCTTTCTCCTGTTCCCTCCTCTCAAATCTTCTCCTCTTTTTTGGTCTCTCCTCTCTCGTCATTGAGAAGTCCTGCAGGAAGCCAGAGGAGGAAGTTTCAGTCCATGAAGTTAATGTCTCTCTCTTGCTCTCTCTCCTCTTCACTTTTCCTCCTCCACTCCTTCCTAATTCCCATCTTCCTGTGAGTCAGCAGAACTGTGAATATTTGGCTCCGTCTTTCTCCTAGTGCATTCATTTTACCCTGTGTGTGTGTGTGTGTGTGTGTGTGTGTGTGTGTTTCTGTGTCTGTGTCTGTCTGTGTGTGTGTGTTCACCAACAACTCGTTGCTACTGTGTTGGGTAACGATAAACTGTAGCAGGTGTTGATGATGTAATTTCCTGCTGGGGTAGTATTTATTTTTATTTATTTTGTTTTTTTATTTAGTTAATGTTAAGGCAGAATTGTTCCCAGAAATGTAGTCGATGTCTTTGTAACTGTTTATTTATTTTAAAGCATATGGGCCAGCAAAATGAACTACAGTGTGGGTGACACATATTAACCAATCATAACAAAAGCTTTTAAGTCCAAACCGTCAAACGGTCCAAAACCAGTTTTAGTTCTAAAATGGTCTAATGGTCAGTTCTAATAGTCAGTTCTATTGGCTAGAGATCAAAATTATTATAGATAAATCAAAATTATTTACGCCTGTTGTTGGTGCATGAATCCCCGACATACTACAAACATTATATCTGCGGTCCAAAGTTCAGAATTTGACTTTCAATTTAATCAAAACAGACGTGGTTTCAGAAAGAGAAATCGCACATTAAAAGTACTGTAGACAGTAGATACAGTAGAGTACAGTAGAGTACAGAAGATTTTTTTAGGACAATCTGTTCCTTATGAGCGCTCTATAAAGCCACGCCTCCTCCAATAGTACAGTGGTATGCAAATACATCATTTGACAGGCAAGTGGGACATCCAATCATTGCATTCGGACCAAACTGGAGGAACATGTTATGGTCTGTGCCTTCCACAGAAGATATATATAAATATATAAATATATATTCAGTCCACTTAACTTGGTGGTTGTTATCAGGATGTGAAGAGATTATTATCAGCATTATCAACTGCCTACTCAGCCTTTAATATCACTGGTTTATTAACTCAAGTTTGTGTAGAAATGCAGCACATCACCTTGAGTAAATCATTTTATGAATGTTTTTTTCCCCTGAGGATATTTCTGCCTGTTTCATCCTCTTATTTTCTCTATCTCACTTGACATCTCACGAGCGGGTCTCAATAACCACGTTCTCTCCTCCAGGAGCGATTCACAGAGGAAACACAACAGTTTAGAGGGCCTGTGCTTTGCTCTGAGGCAGAACTAACGAGGAGGTGAAAGGAGGCGCTCTCTCTGAAGTGCTTCACCGTTGTGGTCAAAAGCGTGTGAGAGCGAGAGATGATATGAGAGTTTTTTGGTTGCTCTGATTATCGGAATCAGAAGCGAAACCCAGCTGACAGTTTTAGCTTGCGAGAACGTTTTTCCATTTCCATTAGGTAACAAAAGGAACGTTCAAAACATCCCATTTTTTATATGTTGCAGTAATGTTGTTGCTTGGTTATAGAACATTATTCAAACATTTTTTTAATTCTGTAACATTTTTAAAACATTCCGCTAACTACTTAAAGATAACGTTTTTGAAACATGATGCATAACATGAAAAAACATTCTACTAACGTCACTACAAGAACGTTTTGGATAACCTTTAGACAACATTCCCTGTTAGCTGGGAACCTCATACAGTCATGTGGCCGCATCATTGCCACAGTTGGCAAAGCAGATGTGTGTGTGAGTGTGTGTTTGTGTGAGTGTGTGTGTGTGGGAGAGATGGACAGTGTGTATGTGTGCTGTGTGGGTCGTTTGGTTAAGACGCAGTAATTGAGTTGTTTCTAACCTAATTGTCTGTAATCATTCATGCACGTCTTGTGTTTAGCACTGGCCGGGCAGTTGTCCACAACTTAGAACATGCATGTGTTTGTGTGCGCGTGGGAGCGCGTGTGTGACATCTGTGGTTAAATGGTTTTTGGCAGGGCGGCCATGTTTAAAATAGACCTGCTTTAGCTGCTACATTCAATAATGCGATCGCATGTCCTTTTCTGAAAGCACCCTTGCTCTGGCTAACTGTTTCTCTCTCTCTCTCTCTCTCTCTCTCTTCTCTGTCATGCATGTTCTGACAATTCTTCTTTAATATCAGCGGACTCAGTTTCTAGGGCAAAATGTCTGTAAAAGCTTGGTGCTTTTATTTTGTGCGTGTGTGATTTGTTTAGCTTTGTTTTGAGTAATACAAAGGTAAAATTGCTTCATAAAACAGAACTGCAGCTGTACTCAAAAAAAACGAAAGCAAAAGGTGTTCCAGTAGCCCAACTGGTAGAGCGTTGCATTAGCAGCTCAAATGGTCATGGGTTTGATTCCCGGGCGACACGTGTACTGACAAAATCTATAGCTTGAATGAACTGTGCATCACTTTGGATTAAAGCGTCAGCAAGTGCATGAATGTGACTTTTGGCTGAGGTTTGATCTGTTGTCATTGACATGAAAACGTGATCATGATAGTATTTCCTCGTTTATACAGCAAGCTCTGTGTGTGTGTGTGTTTGTGTGTGTGTGTGTGTGTGTGTGTATTAAAAGGGTAAAAGAGTCCCTCAAAGTACCTCAAGACTTTTTTCTGTCATTCGAGAAACATGTTTGACTCACACACACACACACACGCGCACAGTTACCTGCAGCTACACATCCACACAGGCTATAAATACACAGGGTTTGATGCGCATGGCTGTGACATCTGCCTGAGCTCAGCGTCTTTTAACGGATGTCTGTGTTAAAGTTGACGAGATATCAGTATGTGATCATTAGAGGCGCGCGTCCCCTCGCGCTCCGATCGGCTCTCTCACAGCAGTCGTTTTAAGCTGTAAATTGTATTCATTTCTCTAGTTCTCTAAATCTTGATTTAATCCAGCTGAAGTGTGCTTGTTGTGCATTTAACATATACTCACGTCTTCAGAATTAAATATGTAAATATATATATAATCTATATATTCTATACATGACTAAGTGACATCATAGTGTTTGTGTTCTAATGGTGAGTGTTTGTTGAAATGATGATAATTATGAGGTGAAAGCTACAGTTTGTTCTCTGAGGGACTCATATCCTCAGAATCACACGTGATTCGTCTCTGACAGCTGTTGTTGATGATAAAACAATATGCAATCACAGTATTCATACAACATTATATTCTTTATAAAGTTTACATTTAGTGAGAAAACCGTTAAAGATGTTATTTTTGTTTAAAAAAGATGTTAAAAATTTGTTATTTTGAAAGTTCATTCTGGACATTCAAAATGTCCAGAATTTTTCTGCTTTTTTTGGGAGGTTGTTTTTAATGACATCACAACGGTCAAGCGGGAAAGCGCGGAGCGTTCATAAAATTCCGTAATTACACGTTTGACAAAGTCAAGAACGTTTTTTACTGCTCAGAAACACGTAATTAAGGTAATTCTGACATGACGTGACGGCCCCCAGGGGGACAGAACCAGTTGTACGGTACGGTATGTTCAGAAACTTGTTCTACTCTCATGCTACTATAAATGTACTATGCGGAATATATTCAGTATGTATTTTATGCAGGCATAGAATACTGTCATTACCGGCTACATCTGAAAAAAAATGCAGAATGCAACCTGTATCCCATAATGCAATGGGGCCAAACTTACTCCACTCTCAGTGTTCTAAACAAACCTCAAGAAAAATTGTGATTTTTAACTTTCTTGAGACTCACTGTTTGATTAGACAGTCAGAAGGTTTATACACAAAACTGGATTACAAATGCAACCTCTTTTATTGCGAAGCTGATAAATTGACTGAACTCAATAAATGTAATATGGTAATGATTTTTTTTAAAAATACAAGCCGCATACTACACTCGAAAACACATTTTTGATGAATATTGTTTCACACACTGTTTTGTTTTTTAAGTACGCACTATATAATGCACACTGCACAGTATGCAGTAATCAGTGCATTAGTATTCCATTCTAAATACAGCCAGGGCTTGCAGAAGACAGTTCAGAGTCGACGAGCTCTGTTAGAGTAAGTCTGACAGTGTTCCTGTGTTCCTGTGAAAATATTTTCTATCTATGGATTATTTCACACATACGCAGCACGAGTCAGCGCATTGCATTATGGGTATCTGCAAAACAAGTCTGCTTGACAACGATCTATGTGATCGAAACATTGCGAAATGTCTCGTAACAGTGTGTGGATACACACCCGAACTTTATTGCAATGATTTATGCTTTTGTTCGACACCTATTAAAGTGTTAAAGACAGAACATGTTGTAGAAGGATGTGCTTTTATGAACAAATATGTGTGAAATGAAGGAACGTTTCTCCTATCAGCACACGCACGTGTTGGTTTTAACCACGATTTAACATCGTTTCGAACCCTGATACCAAGTCGTTACTTTCGAACGTTTAAAGTGTGAGGATTTCTCAACAGACGTGACCTTACTGTGCCCTTCAGATATGATTCCCCCGCTGGACGTCCCCACAGGAGAAGGCGACCCGAGTCAGCCCGGAGCATGTAATTGCTCCTTAAGCAAAAACTTCTCTTGGTTTAATGGGTTTCTATTTCCTCCAGCGTAGCTCAGCTCCGTCTCTGAGCATTCTACTGGTCTGCTCATCTCTTCATGGCCTGTAACCATGGATATGAGCTGCCCGGAGGAAGAGCAGCGCTGAGAGTGATCAAGAGGGATACAGGATTTGTGGCTAACACAGATGGCTTTTGTGTGTCTATACCGATGGGTGATGTAATAACACACGACAGCTGAGCAATTTCATTGATGTGTGTAAATAACCTTTGAACGTTCAGAGTGGGGACGATTATGTGTGTGTGTGTGTGTGTGTGTGAAGGAGAGAGGCACACCTAAAACCTTCTTCAGGCACGATGCTTCATTGTTTGTATTGTTTTCTTTAGAATATACACCAGTATGTCAAAAGATGATGTGATGCCTTAAGACACTAGGAGATAAAAGTGAGGATATTTCTGCATCTTCTGGTGGCTAATTCGATGATGCTGAAATGAAACAGTTGAATAGTTTTGACGAGTTCACTATTTTTCAAAAGCGTGGGTCAAAATCGCACAATTAAGTGACCCTAAATGGTAGTGCATTCTTTATAAAATAACACAAGCTGAATTTTATTGTTTTGATAAATTATCTTTTTGAACATTCATTTGGGCTCTGCACACAGTCTATTATGAATTACGGTTGACCAGTGTTACATCATGGAAAAACGTGAATATTGGATTTCGCTGTCATTTCCAGTTGTGCACGCGGGCTGTTGAGTAATTCAATCAGATTGTGTAGACAGCCTTGTTCCGTTCCTCAGGTTTCATATTACTGTTCCTCTATTCACTTGAGGATAATTTCATTTCTCAATCATTAATTTCCATTCAGTTCAGATAGTCTTCAGTCAGGCCCAATCACACTGAAGTGTTTGGAGGGTCTCACAGCGCAGAGAATAACGCTCGGATCCCGGCGATGTCATTTCCTCCTGAGCTGAATTTGCCCTTTGACCTCATTCACATTAGCACACAATGAAAGAAGCTTGATGGCACATGGTGCTGTTGTTTCTAAACTGGATGTGTCATCCCATTACATTAGTCTGTGTATTCAAGGCTTAATAAAGCTTTACTGTCATTTTGTCAATGACAATAACACGGTTACCAAACCTTTGATTATTACAGTCAAACCCAGCTGCATGTGTGTGTGTTTGACCTGTAGCATTCAATAAGGTGTTTCATTTTCAAACCACACACAGAAGAACAGGTCTACAGTATCTCTGAACATTTATGCATTTGGCAAAAGCGTGTATACAAAGTGACTTACAGCGCGTTCAAGAAATTCAATTTATCGGTATGCGTGTTCCCTCGGGATCGAACCCACAAGAATTGTGTTGCTAATGCAATGCTGTACCCGTTGAGCTACAGGAACTCTGAAGGCTGCGTGTGCAACATTATTGCATTGTAAAAAAAATATGTTGACACGTTCATTGCAAATTGTTTTGCAATTACTTTTCTGTAATCCATTAAAAGCTGTAGGTAAAACACTGTACACACATGGCGTACAGCACACGTATTCATTTAGAGTGAATATGTATTTCATTCTGTCATGTGTCTGCCAGGATAATGCACGTCAGTTCCTCTTTAAGACTAATCCCAGTGCTAATAATCTTGAGGAAAGTAAACTAACAATAAATAAGCTTCTTTTAGCAGTTCTAATGACTGACCTTTGAGCTATTGACATCTGCTGTCAATACCCCTCACAGCTGCAACACACTGCTGGAAAAACAGCGTCGAGAAAGGTCAGCTGTGTGTGTGTGTGTGTGTGTTTCTGCTTATCTCTTTGTGTTACTTAACACTTCTCTTTGTCCTCTTCCCTTCCGCTGTTCTCAGTCTGTTTATTACTTTTCCTATTATTTCTGTTTGAAACACGTTACGTTGTTACACAAATTGCTGTGATTAATTACAACGCTAATTCAATAACGTAAAGTGAGTCCATAGGGAGTCATAAATGAGATCTTATTTATCTACAATTCTTCCTTCTAAACAGAAGTGAGACTTAACCGAGAGTAAATGGAGACATTCTGAAGTCAGCTGATTTCCACGCACATTTTTCATGTGTGTGAGCTCTCAAACTTTGCTCAGGTATGCAATTAAAAGATTTTAATATGAACCTAAATTATTTTAATCAAATGGTCATAAATCCGAGAAGAAACTGATATTTAAATGACACTCCAGAGCTGTAAAAGTAATCAGTATGTAGTGTGCAGTATGTAGCATTCAGTGTGTAGTGTGCAATGTGCAGTTTGTAGTATGTAGCGTGTAGAATGCAGTATGTAGGGTGCGGTGTGTAGTGTGCAGTACGTAGGGTGTAGTGCGCAGCGTAGCTGTAGTGATCCATAATGACCACCCGCCTTTTGCTGATGCTCTGTCCGGGTAAAGCACTCCTGTGTCACACAGTGACCTTTAGGTAATGAGTCATTGTGTTCTGTGTAGTCTATAATCTAGTGCTCCGAGCATCTTCAATACTGCGTGTGTGTGCCACAATCTTCCGCTGGCCGGAGAGCTGCTGATCCATCTGTTCATCTGGAAAGAGCGAGTCAAACATTAAACCACTCAGCGTCCAGATTTTTATCTCAACGATGGATATTCAGTGAGCGGAGATAGAGCATCACAGATGACAACAGAAGTAGCAGAAAATAAAGGGAATAGAACTGAAGTGATGTCTATTCAATTGAATTGAATTGCTGTATTGAATGAAATGGAACTACATAGACAGATCTAACACAACGCTGTGGGACCGTCCGCAGTTGATGAGTATCAGATGTGATTCTCTGAAAGGTGTGTACAAACAGCAGGAATTTGCAGCAGGAGTGACTGCATCTTACAAGGTGACTGAGTTCATCAAATCACATGACAGACTGACATTTGTGTGTGTGTGCACAAATTCATTCATGCGCGTGAGAAAGAGTGTGTTTGCGTCCAGGTGTATTCATGCATGTGTGTGTGTGTGTGTCTAGGTGTGTGTGCGTGGTTGTGGCAAATTCACCCATGCATGTATTGTATGTGAGAGAGAGAAAGATTGTGTGTGTGTGTGTGTGTGTGCACAGCATTGTTCCACTCAGGTACAAAATGGTGGCCCTGCTGTAGATGCTGAACTGTAATCTCCAGCTGTCCATCAATCTCAGTCTTGTTTCGCCCCGGAGAAACATTTAATTGCTCAGTTATTATTATTTGTAAGGTTAAGTATGAACTTCATGTGTTTCTCCTAAACACCTAGGAAATACGGAGACATAACGGAGACACGGTAGCAGGAGATGCACACAGCTCCATTTGGACACCGCTGACTCTTATTTGTATTTAGGAGAAACAGTTGAGACATTAATGAGGTCTCATAATAAGCTATTTGTTATGGGGACTTTCTGTGTCTTTACCTTCATCATTGCTTGGAACAACAAATGATGCTGCTCAACTCTAATTGGCCAGCTGAACTCCTCGCCATGACAACTGGACATGCTCTTCACTTATTGGTGGTTTCATAGACGCTGTAGTTATAGTAGTAGTGTCAGAGTGAGGGCATACTGTAGACTTTTATTGTTTTTTTACATAAAGCTAATTACAGTAAGATTACGGTAACAGAAATCTTTTTGCGCTTTTACAACAGCACACGAGTGTATCTGAAATTTATCTCACTTTCTGAAACCGCGCTCTGTGGAACAAAAGCGTCTGTTGCCGCATCAGCGGAATAATGAGATTAAAGCCTCCAAACGAGTGTGATGTCATCGGTCCAGAGCTGATGGAGAGAACGCTGTGATCTGTATCATCAAACACACACACAGTCTGGATGGGAGAATATAGAACAGTGACTCACAGATTGATGTCCGTTATGTGAATTGTCAGTTTACGTGGACCAGCTGTGCGTACTGTTGCTCCTATGTATCTGTTCCTACAGAGAGATAGACGTAAGATAGTCAGTGAAGTTATAAACACAGCTAGTTCTGAACTATGTAACCTAACCTTAACAAACATTTTTGCATGTTTGCAATTTTAAAAAATCTGCATTTACTATATTTTTATAGTGTTTTGGCGAACGAGGATGTCCCCAAATGGAGGTTTTGCTCAGATTTGTCAGGTTTTGCTGACTTTTGGGTACAAATCTGTCCCCAATATACGGTTTAGTAAACCCACACACACACACACACACACACACACACACACACACACAGAGTACGACTGAGCTCAAAAGATCAAGCCGCAGCCACAGATAGCAATAAAAATGCTTTTAAACTCTCACAGTATCAGAGCTTGTGTGAGCTGCATTAACAGTAAATAAACCTCCTACGTGACCTCGCTCTAATCTCCTGCCGTCCCACTCAAGAGCTCTTGAGGAACAGGAGAATAAAATACTATGAATACCACCGAATCTGTCACCTACTGAGTCGGTATCAGCACACACGGTTACAGTTATCAGCGCTGTACCACGTGTCTTACTGTAAATGTGGAGTTTGTGGGTTAACACACTGGGTGGCTTTCGACATCAGGTACAATAAATGTGGCAAAACTTTACTAAAACACAACAATTTGGTTGTTTTGTTTGTCTATTCAAGAGAAGCAGAACAATTTTATTCTATTAAACTAAATGTATTTCTGGAGCGCTTTTCATAACTTTGCATCGTTGAAGAGCAGCTTTACTGTAAATACATACAGTAGTGTAAATACATAAATGTACACACAGTGGAGGCATAAGAAAAAACTGGGTGCAAGAAATACTTGAAAAATTTCCCTTTTTAACCCGTCCCTTTAAATGTACCCATGGTGTTCTTGCAGTAAACATTGCAGTAACCGTGTTTTTTGATGAATTGATTACCGTTTGTGTAATCACAGTTTTACTGTAAATACCACGGTTAAACTGTGGTTGCTGGTAGCTGGTTCATTATAACTATAGTTACCATGGATTTTTTAGTTTCATCTGAAGTAAAACCGTGGTTAATTTTTGTAAGGTTCATCTAGAGGCTTGTAGCTACCTCAGTGTTTTAATGAGAAGATGTGTATGTATCAAGAATGTATTGTGTCGGCCCAGTAAAACTGTACAAACTTTTCCAGCTTAAGTGGAAATAGAGCAAAACAAGGAAACACGGAGGTTTAAAACCAGGAGGAATATGTTCAGAACATGTTCTTAAATGTAATGTTACAGTATCGACAGCTTCCCAGTTTATGCAAATGTACTGAATCTGTTTTTGTTTTGCACATTTCGATCGTAAATAAAGCCAATTCGGTCCAAGTGCACTTTGACCTCTGAACTTTCTGACCCCAGTTAAATTTCTCTCCGATATATCACCACAGCTGTGAGCGCGAACACAGAAACTTCTTACCCCTCGTTTCCAACAGGCGCTCGCGATTGCGCACACGAGGTCAAATGAGCAACCCGGCAAGTACCAGCGAAAAAGAGCAGAAAAATCTGGCTGGTGCTGCTTGCGAATCGAATCGATCAGACTCGACTTCTATAAATAGAATCTATAACGGCACACTCGAGTGGGCGGCCGGCCTTCAGGGGGAACTGGGAGATCAATCCCTACAAGTCCGAAAAGATCAGTAAAAGCTGGTTAGGTTCACACGAGTGCTCTGAAGGGGCCGGGCGGCGTGGCCCCGGTGTGTTGCGGTAATAAATGCGTGTGTTTGTGGGTGTCGAGCACTGCGCCGTGGGCGGGCCGGTGGGCGGCTTGCGATCAGATAGTTCTGAAGGGGCCATATGTCAATAGGACGCGTTCTCATTAAACGTGTTGCTATTTCTGTAGGGGGTATGAATTACAAACGATTCTCTTCACTGTTTCGAAAAGCTTAATTTTTGTATTTTTCATTTGGTACACCAAGCACAACCCTGCTAACAGTTTTAGGTGGTAAGAATGTTTCTCTAACGTTTCCATCAAAAAAACACAAACATGAAACGTTTTTTGAAAGTTCTAGAAATGTTAAAGCAACAAGTTTTTATAGACATTGTATTAAAGTTCTATTAATCTTGGTTATATGAACATCATTCAAACTTTTTCAATTCCGTAACAACTTAAAAAAACATTTTGCGATGTGTTGATATAAGATATATACGGTTAAAAATGTTCCACGGACGTTACTGCAAGAATGTTTTTGAGAACTTTTAGAAAATGTTGTTACAACGTTCTGACAATGTTCCCTGTTAGCTGAGAAGTTGATTTCATGCTGCTAAGAGCCTTTCAAAAATCATCTTTGACTGTCAAAGTGACATTGTTTGTTATTTATGTATGTTGTTGTGCGTTGCTTGCAAAGCATTTCATAACTTGTGAATAGCTGTCAGTGGTTAAGTTGCTTTCTTCCCTTCTGTTTTGTAACTAGTTACAAACTAGCCAAACCTTGACCTACTGTGGAACGTCCCATCCTCTTTATCAGCCAATCATAAACCTCCTCTGCCGGTCAGTCATGTTGCGTGTCCAGGTTTGCTAACATCATTAGCGGTCAGTGCATTTGGCTGAAGTTAGCAAAACAACAAAAACTGCTTACAGCGCTTTTAAATCAAGTCTGTTGAAAACCACTTTGATGTTTTGAGCTAGAAATCCCTCAAACACAGACACTAATGTATAATTCAGCATCTGTGTGGAAAACCCCATCACAAAACATCCAGCAGTGTTGCTCTCTTGAGTGACGTCTTCCTCAGCGCTAATGAAAAAGAGAAGATGAATACCTGTCTTGGCGTAAACGGGGGATGTAATACATTTTTACTAAAGTCTTGACACTTTTTTACTTACTCATCAGCAGAGATTATATTAGAACGGCACGCTGGCTTCAATGTGAGTCAGCGAATTTAGCCTTTTTACTTCCAGATAAAGTCTAATTAAGCTAAAAGCTTTACTGGCTCCAAAAGTCTTTCTTTCATTCTTTTCTAAACCTATATCGCCCACATATCCCTTCTCGCCCCCTCAGAAGCGGGCCGAGGGGCGAGGGAGGGATTCTGGCACTAATTAGACACCCCCTCTAATCTGTGAGCCCAGAATAAGATCAAACAGATACCCGGTTTCTCGTGACCTATACTGGCTGCCTGTTTTGGCTAAGCTGGTGCGTGACTCAGCGCACATTTTCTGCTTGAGTGTGTTTGTAAGCGAAGCCAAGATTTGGGGAACTTACACTTCTTGGAAACAAATTGATTTGGTTTCTTGGAATCTGGTGAGAAT
>JAZGTJ010010344.1:0-18219 GCA_036877575.1 Botia almorhae | reverse complement strand
TGTGTGTGTGTGTGTTGATAGATCTGTGTGTGTGTGTGTGTTGATAGATCTGTGTGTGTGTGTGTGTTTATGTGATAGATTTGTGTGTGTGTGACTGTGTGCTGATAGATGTGTGTGTGTTGTTGCTCTGCTCAGATCAGATTCTTGTATTCTGAAGCTTCTCTCTGGAGTTAGAGTTGTCTCTAGAGTTCATGTCTGTGAGTTTAGGATTTTACAGGCGTGTGATGCCTGGAACTTTAAAATCGGTTCAGATTTAAAACGCCATGAGGTGTTTGTCACTGTGTGTCTGTGATTCAAATACACAGACAAATCTGCACAAATGCTTTCGGTCAATGACGTGTCTCTGCTGTCAGGATTATTAACTACAACTGTCACCAAACTGTCAGGAGTTCTGCTCAGTGAAATGACCCAGGAAAACAGAGAGGGAAGAGACAGCGACAAAAACACATAAAGATGATGAAATAAGAGCTTGAGTTGGTGTTAACTGTCTGCTGCAGAAGATTTACCTCAGCACTGCACACAGACAAGCCACTTATCCTGCTACACACACACACACACACTCAGAGTCTCTCAGAGACTTACTTCTGAAACACACTTGAAACAGCAGTAAGGTGTGACGAGAGAGAGAGAGAGAGAGAGATGATGTTTTATGTCAGGTTAAGCTGATGTAGTTTATTCACAGCTCTGTTTAAAGGTGTGGTCGGTGTTTTGGGGTGTTAGCAACGTTTACTTATTTGACACAAGTGTTTTTAAAAGGGGGTGTTTGCTGAGGCAAGCATCACTACAACTGTTGCTTATTCTTACAACCCACAACACACTAGCAACTGCATAGCAACACACTGGCAACCACTTCAGAACATCTGTGTGTTAATGGTGATTTAAAGGCGTCTGGTTTAATATTATGATTTTCCTCTGGGTCAGGCTGGTATTTTCAGGCTGTTTGTTTATTCATATAACTGCAGAATGTTGAGCCTGTGCTGATTGTAGAGAGAGATAGAGAGTGTGTATGTGTGTGTGTGTGTTAGTTTATCTTAGTTTACAAGCACATCTTCACCATATCTCTCTCTCTCTCTCTCTCTCTCTNCTGTTTGTTTATTCATATAACTGCAGAATGTTGAAATGTTGAGCCTGTGCAGATTGTAGAGAGAGATAGAGAGTGTGTGTGTGTTAGTTCACATCTTCACCATCTCTCTCTCTCTCTCTCTCTCTCTCTTTGTAGGGTGACTCTGGTGAATCAGGAGAACCAGGTCCTCAAGGAGATGTTGGCCCTCCGGTATGACAAAAACACAACAAACACACTTTTAAAACTCTCCTTTAAAACATTAACATTTTAAAGTAATTTGTCCAATCACACTGCATGATGTGACTTTATCACAGCCAATCAGAACATGTCTATTGTTTAGTATTATAGCTAGAGCAGTACACAGAGGAGATTCTGTGTCCTGGTTAGATGATGGTGTAATGTACATTTGTGTGTGTGTGTCAGGGTCCAAGAGGAGAACGAGGAGAGAAGGGAGAAGCTGGACCCGCTGGTTCTGCTGGGCCTCCTGGTCCAAAAGGACCACCAGGAGATGATGGTCCTAAAGGAAGTCCAGTAAGTCTTATCACGTTCATCTGTTCTGTATAGTCTCAATACTCTGATCATCTCTAAAATATAGTGTAAAGCGGTTCTGTATGCTGATTGGTCAGTGCAGCATCCAGTCAATCTGAAATGCAGATAGTTTGTGGCAGTGTTTCTGTTCTGTTTTAATGCTTTGGTTTGGTGTTCAGGGTCCGAGTGGTTTCCCTGGAGACCCTGGTCCTCCTGGAGAGCCCGGCCCACCTGTAAGTCTATTACAATGATGTTTATGGTGCAATATAAAATGCAGTTTAAGACATTATAGGTAGCTATAGGTGGATAGGTATTTGCAGGAAGTGACATCACCCATACTTCCTCCTCCCTCCCTCAGGGTTTGGATGGAGCTTCTGGTGACAAGGGTGATGATGGAGAGGCCGGTCAGCCAGTGAGTATGCTTCTAAATCAACCAATCAGCACCCATGGTTTCTGCTGTATATATTTGTGTTTTAATTAGGATTGCTGCTGTTGTAATGATGTTTGTTTGTTTACCTGTTTGTTGTAGGGTTCTCCAGGACCAACTGGTGAAACTGGCCCCACTGGTCCTCCAGGAAAGAGAGTGAGTAACAATTAAATGTAGACACAAATGAGATGGATAGAGTTAGTCTTTATTAGAGTTAGTCTTACTTCTCTTTGTCTCTCTGTCATTTTCTCTCCTCAGGGACCTCATGGACCTGCTGGACCTGAAGGAAGACAGGGAGAGAAAGGTGCCAAGGTAACATACAAACATGAGCACTCAAGTTCTGTGATTTAAAGATGTTTTTAAACGAGTGTGTAATATCTTCATATGTTGTTTCTCTTTCTGTCTCAGGGTGAATCCGGCCTGGAAGGTCCCGCTGGTAAGACAGGTCCAGTTGGCCCTCAGGGATCTCCTGGAAAGCCCGGTCCTGAGGGCCTCAGAGGGGTTCCTGGTCCAGTGGTGAGTCAACAGTTGATCAGATCCTGATGTTTTTAGCACCACTAAAATGATTTTAATACAATACCACATACGGTTCATCCTAATTTTCATTCTCATCATCTGAAAATAATATTTTATTCAAATTATACTGTGTTGTATTGCTTTAAATTTATGCTTTACCATAATAATACAGTGAGCATAAATACGTTGAGTGTTTATATTGTACTGATACAATGTGTTTTTATGAGATTCACCCAGTTAATGAACATCAGACCTCATACAGTCATATGTAGAGCTGTGATTCTCTTATGAACTGAATCAGTGTCTCTCTGTGATTCTTCAGGGTGAGCAAGGCCTGCCTGGTGCTTCTGGACCGGATGGGCCACCCGGACCCATGGTACTGACACCTTACAGTACTCTCACCTGACAGACTCTTCAGTACATTCTAAAATACACACTTTCGCTCACTCTCTCTCACTCTCTCTCTCTCTCTCAGGGTCCTCCTGGATTACCAGGTTTGAGGGGAGATACTGGTGTTAAAGGTGAAAAGGTGAGAAAATCACATTCCTCTGTAATTGTAATGATTTCCTGTAAGGTGATTGTTCTGTCTCTGTGGACTGTGGAGCTGATGAAATTACTCATGTGTTCAGAGAATGACTTGAGTCACTGTACTCTGACTGGTGTTATTGATTATGAATGACATGTTGATTATGGTTTAATTTAATAAGTGTGCCTCATTTTTCAGGGTCACCCCGGTCTCATCGGACTGATTGGACCTCCAGGAGAACAGGGCGAGAAGGGCGATCGCGGGCTGCCGGGTCCACAGGGTGCATCCGGACCTAAAGGAGACAATGTATGAAACACACACAAAGCACATAAAAAATTGGGTGATTTTGTGAAGCAGACATCATAACTTCTGTTCTGTGCTCTCTTCTGTAGGGTATCTCAGGACCCTCCGGACCTCTTGGACCAATCGGACCTCCTGGACTTCCGGTACCATATCTCAGAAAAATGATTTATAAAATGATTTATTTAACTAATGTTCTTTAATGGTTCTTTGTAGATGATAAGAAAGTATTTATTGGTGTACTATGGGGTCTACAGGAGAATGTATTGGGTCCATGGTTCTGTAGAGCACCAGAAGAACCAAGGTTCTTTAAAGGTTCTTTAGAGAACTGCAAAAAAACATTTTAGTTTTCCAAAGAACCACTTAGTCAGCGGTTTCTTTCCTACCTTCTTATGATCTGAAGAACCTGTTTCCATTACAAAGAACCTTTTGTGAAACAGAAGGTTTCTATAGATGCTAAGGGTTCTTTATAGAACCATGCAGCCAAATTTGGTTCATCTATGCCATTGTGAAGCTCCGTTTTTGTGTAAAGAATAAAATAGTTATTTGCAGAACTTAAACTGCTTCTCATATGACATCAGACTGTGAAACCCTTTCTGATTGGATAAAGTACAGTATTATGTCATTAATATAACTGTGATTGATTTGTGTGTGTGTGTGTGTTTCTTTAGGGTCCTCCTGGTCCAAAAGGTGCTAAAGGATCTTCTGTAAGTGACTCAACGTTCATGCATGTTGTACCTTGTACATGTCTTTGTTGTAGCTTTTATCAAACCCACTTCTGGTTTTGTCTCATAGGGTCAGACTGGTCCAAAGGGAGAACCTGGACAGCCTGGAATTGCTGGACCTCCAGTATGTAACAGAACCAGCTGAACCTTTAAACAAACAACACCAAACATACATTCTGCAGTATAACTACAATGCAGATGTGTTATGCTGTACAGTGAGTCTGTTGTGTAGTTACTCTGTGAGTCTCAGAGAAGTGTCAGTGTAAGTTACTAATTGTGTAGATGTGTAACTGCGGGGACAACAGGAGTTTATCACAATAGTTTACACTTATTCAATCTTGCTGCTTTTATTTGTAGAGACAGAAAAATAAGACAGGAAAATATGAGGTCACATATCGATGGGTTTGGAGTGGGATTTTTGTCAATCAGGCCATTTTACTTCTAGCAACACCGTAACAGCTATTTAGAACACCCTAGCAACACCTTAGAAACCACCTAACCACTGTCCTGGCAGGTTGTACTGGGGCAAGTGCGACTTAGCATTTTTTATTTTATCCTCTAGAAACTAAATATGCACTGTTGTCTTCTTCTGCAGGGTCCACCAGGTGATGTCATCCACCCTCTGCCCATTCAGTCCAGCCCAAAACGGGCCAAGAGGAACATTGACGCCAGCCAGATGATGGATGACGCGGCGGTAGATGCCAGCTACAAAGACTATGAGGACGGCATGGAGGAGATCTTCGGCTCTCTGAACTCACTCAAGCTGGAGATCGAGCAGATGAAACACCCGCTGGGCACACACACTAACCCTGCACGCACCTGCAAAGACCTGCAGCTGTGCCACCCAGATTTCCCTGATGGTGCGTGTCCTCTCTCTCTCCTTCACACACACACACACACACAACACACACACACTATTGCATGACTCTATTATGTATAAAGATGTATATATATATATATGTATACTCTTCAATGTTTTGCTTAATAACATGCACTGTTATTATATTATGACTGTCTGGGTTTCTCAGGTGAATACTGGATTGATCCAAACCAGGGCTGTTCACGAGACTCTTTTAAAGTGTACTGTAACTTCACAGCAGGAGGGGAGAGCTGCATTTTCCCTGATAAAAAGAGTGAAGGGGTGAGAAACAAAACACTGCGGACGCCAACAGACTGATTCCAGATCTGATCTTAACCAGGGTTTAAATCGGCCAGTCGTAACTGATAAATCTATGTACAGCTCAACAGTGTAATGTATGCGCACAAGTTTTAATGACAGTATAAAACATACCCATAATTATGCCATAAATATATCTGTTCTTGATTTAATTAAGATTCTCATTTTATCAGATTCTTAATCACTCAGCAGGTGATTCTCACAAACAACAAAATCCTAACTTCAGTTCCTCCGTAGATTTATACCACCCAAGATCTGTCTGTCTGTCTATATGTTTGTCCTTCTCTCTGTCTTTCTGTCTCTCTGTCTGTCTGTCTGTCTGTCATCAGTATATGGACTTTCTAACTCTCTCTCTCTCCTGTTGTGGTGCTCAGGCCAGGCTCACCTCTTGGGTGAAGGAGAATCCAGGGTCGTGGTTCAGTGAATTCAAACGTGGTAAACTGGTAAGAGCGCCGCTTTCTCCTCCTCCTGAACTCGTCTCCTATTTTACAGAGTAAAATGGCTCGCTGGCCCAAAGACAGTCCAGGCACATGGTATAGTCGATACAAGAGAGGGTCAATGGTAAGTAGGAATGCATGAGAGAACGGGCCTGAGGTTCTGCTCTGTGGTTCCACGGATCCTCTGTGATTCCGAGGTTCAGAGGATCTCAGGGGTTCTGTCTGAACCCCCTGAAGGCCTTGAGCTTCTGCATGCTTCTTGAATGCGTTTGTGCCAGAGCATGGTCATCATCAGAACAGCAGAAAAACGTGTGTTTGCTTATGGGTAATCTGAAGGCTGTAAGATGGGCCATCAGTTTGTTGCTGTGGAAACAAGACCACGATTTACAGATGCAACCTTAAAAATTACACTAGCAAAGTGTGTCATAAATTGGTAGATGTTCTGATATTTTGATGGGAAAATCTGACTGATGGAATCAATCCCATCTTCTGCGCCTTTACGTTAGTCCATAAACACACAATTTTAGACACAGACACATTTGTTCTGTTCCAAACCCTAGAGAGCTTTAAAATATCATATTTATGCTCCTAATGCTGTTCAAAACACAGGCAGGACAGTTGTGCAGCCTTATGAAATAATTTCCAAACCGGTGGGCAGTGAGACAGTAGGCAGTGAGACAGTGGGCAGTGAGACAGTGGGCAGTGAGACAGTAGGCAGTGAGACAGTGGGCAGTGTGACAGTGGGCAGTGAGACAGTAGGCAGTGAGACAATAGGCAGTGAGACAGTGATGCAGCTCACTAAGGTTTGGAACAAGCTTCTGTGTTCTGTGTTTGCTGTCAGTCATTTCACTTTGAGCTTCAGGTTCGGCCTCGTTTGACATCCAGCTGTAATCATGAGGTAATGTTTCCAGGGTGGGTGTGTATGTGGGGCAGACGTGTGTAACTTGATTCACTGTACTTGTGAGGGTCAAACGTCTGACCGTGTCCTCATAAACATTGTAAAACTGACTTCACTACATAGTAGAAAAAGTAATACCATGGTGTAGTGGTGTCAGATGTTCATACTTTGATATTTTTGAATATAACATGGTCCATTTTGATATTTATATTGATATACATGCTATATTAATGGTACTAAGGTGTCTTGAGGGTCCTCACAAGTATTTGTGTACAAGTTTGTGTGTGTGTACAGTTCTGCATGCAGGCAGGATCAGTGCATATGAGTGTGTGACGGGAGTTCTACTGGTAAGTATATAATGTGTGTGTGTGTGTGTGTGTGTGTGTGATGTGTGTGTGGCTTGTATGCTGCATGTGCTTCACTTTCTCAGTCAGTCATGTGTGTGTGTGGATCAGAGGAGGTGGAGGTTTCTTCTGAACATGGGTTGGTATATCAAAGAATGAAAACAAAACATTTGCATATGTTTGGTAATCACACCACAAGAGGAGTTTGCATATAAAGCAGTAAAACTGATTTGAATATATTAGTGATGTTTTTCAGTGGAATCTCTAAAGTTTAGAATGACTTTATCCTCCATGTTTGAATGTGTAAACGTGTTTAGTAGTATGTTTTTTCATAAAAATGAAATTTGTCCGCAGTGGCCTACTGTAATTCAAATAAAACTCATTTTTATTACTGTACAGAAACATTAAAACCAGAACTGTACAGCATGGTGGAAAAGGTTGTACTGTATTTAAAGACCAGAGGGGTGTGATGTGTCTCTAGGGGATGTTTATCTAGCTGTTATCTAGAGCAGACTGCTTTCTGTTTGTGGATGTAGCTCTCATACGTGGACGCAGAGGGAAACCCGATCAGTGTCGTTCAGATGACCTTCCTGCGTTTGCTCAGTGCTTCAGCGCGGCAGAACCTCACCTACAACTGCCACCAGTCTGTGGCCTGGCACGACCAGGATCTGGACTCGTACGATAAAGCCATCCGCTTCCTGGGCTCCAACGACGAGGAGATGTCATATGACAACAACCCGTACATCAGAGCCGCTGTGGACGGCTGCGCGGTAAGTGCCGGGGCTGATGGGAAATGATCCTGTGTAACCTGTGATTTCTTAAAGCGCTTTCTTGTGTTTGTGCACCAATTTACTGTTTTTCTGTCTGTCTGTTATTTTTCACCTTCTCCTGTAGTTGAAAAAGGGCTATGAAAAGACTGTTCTTGAGATCAACACACCTAAAGTGGAGCAGGTACCGTTTGTTGACATTATGTTCAATGATTTTGGCGGAGCGACGCAAAAGTTCGGCTTCGAGGTCGGACCGGCCTGTTTCATCGGCTAAGACTGCTCACCGAGCACACGCGAAAAAAATATTCATTTTCTCCGAAACCAAACACAAGAAATAGGACAACTTTTTTGTAAAGTTTTGTGTTTCCAAAAAACCCATGAAATAAGGATTAAAAAAATTGAAGAATGGATGTCTAAACAATGGGTTATTATAAAAGAGCAACCGTATTAACCCCAGTGTACCCTCTTCATCACATGCAAGTTTTGAAACTGTATGAGGTCCAGTCTCCAGGCCCCGCCCACTTTACACATGTCCGACTCTTCACCCCGCCCCCTGTGATGCCCCTCCCACAGGCTGTATAGACAGAGTAAGTCCATCATTTCCTGCTGTGAGGAGACCTGTTCACACACTCTTCATGTAACACTCTGTGTTTCTGATATGAGTGTTTACTTGGCTTTTGTTTTATGTTGTTCCCCCTTTCCACTTCAAAGCTTTGTTTTTTTGTGCATACTGCCATTCCCTGGAATGGTGATTATATATATAAATATACATAAATAATGTTTGTAAGTACTTTCTGTATATTTTTTCTGGTGGTGATTTTTTTGCTCTGGCTTCAAAACATGCATGTGAACCCATTGATCAATAAGGACAGAGCTGCTGGATATTGGGCAAAATAAAAAATATATAAAATATCTGAAACCTCCCGTCAAAGACGAGCCTGCGGATATTTCCCACGAGTCTGAGGAAAACAACAAAGAAGACAAAGCAACAAAGTGCAACAACAAAATGTTTTTTTTGCAGATGTGAAGAGTGTCTTTTGTCATTTAAACTACAAAATGACAATAAAAGATACACAGCCATATTGTCAACAGTAATGGGCTAACTGATGTTGATCGTCTTGTGGGGTCGTCACGAGAAAACACAATATCAGAAAACTAGGTGCTATTTTCTGTTTCTGTGTCTGTCTGTGGTGCTACAAATATATTACTTTCCTCTTTCTTGATTGAAAACCGCAATCTTAACGTCCATGTCTTAAGTTCTGACTGGTTGGGGTGTGTTTTTAAGCATGTCATAAAATCATAATCATTTATAGATGACAACATGTTTTCTCATTTGTAGCTTTTGATGTTTGACATTGTCCATGTACACCAGTTGTAACTAGTGTTACAGTGTGTCGATGTGTTTTTAATGGTTAACACTACATGATTCTGTTACTGCGTCCATTGGGAGCTCCAGAGCAACTCTTTGATAACTCGTGCTGTGTGATGTTAGTTGAAATGGTTATACTCAGTTGCTTACTGGTTTTGCTATTGTAATGACTCATATTGTGTGTGATGTAAAGTTTTATCCTAGTTTACTTACAACACAACAGAGATCTTGAATTCTTCCTGTGTGGAAGTCAGTGCAATGGAATAGCTTTCCACCTCACACGTAACTGTTAAAACAGCTTCTGGAAAATTGGTTTGGGACCTTTTCATATTTTGGAGGGTTCTGTGAATGCTTGAGGATTTGCTTGTGCAAAGAATCAACAGTTTATTTCTTTTCCTGCCAGTTTCAGCTTTTCATCCAAAGATACGTCTCAGTTCTAGTTCTTAATTTAAGAGATATGAATGGAGAATCACATTTTATTCCAGCATGTTGTACATGATACATTTCTACAGGTACTGTTGCATGTCATTTGTGCACAGATTTCTTCAGTCTGTTTTGAGGGTTTGTTTTCATTGAATCCTGTCGATCATTCCGCGTGTGTTTCTGCATCTTTAGCCACTAGAAGAATTTTTCATGCACTAGTTCCAGCTTTGGACCACTAGACCTGCTTTTGCAAAAGCTTGCTCTTCTGTTTTTAAATATGACTTGAACTTTTTCTTTAAAGACAATTCGAAATGCAGAGGGAATATCCAGTTTTGACAAACTTCTGTCGATACAAAATATAAAAAAACAACACATTTTTCTGTACATTTCAAAACCAGCAGTAATGCTGCCAATAAAGTTTAGTCTTTTGTTTTTGTATTTGTAATGTCTGTGTGTTTGTTTTGAGTTGTTGTCAAACCTGTGTACGAGCAGATAGGAGGTTTCGTGTCAGTCATTGGAGGTTTCTGTGACCACCACCCTTGTATGTCTTTTGGAGCATTAAAACTTTTCTGTATGCATGAATTTGTTAAGCTTTTCTCTTGATGTTTCCACAGTTTGATTTGATTCCAGCCACATTTCCTTCAGCAGCTGATCAGTGAAAACACTCCATGTCAAACCCAATGAAAGCCATGATTGTTGTAACACTCGAAGCCCAAATGTTCATTTGTAGTATATTTATTGTATTATTTAAACAAATAAATGTTAATTGATACCAGTAGTGTTTTTTATATCTGATAAATCTATATATCTGGAATCAGCTCTATATCTTCTGATAATGCTGTTATGATGATATATCAGTAGAGATACAGCAGGGGTCGTGTGTGTGTCTGTGTGTGTGTGTGTGTGTGTCTGTGTGTGTGTGTGTTGTGTCATCTAGGACATGCAGGTGAAAAGCAGATTTCATATACATATATAAAGATAAAGAAGGATTGATTTATTTTGATGGACTGCTTTGATGTTACACCGTGGAACCTGAAGAGACAGTTTATGACCATCAGGTACAAAACAACAAATCAAAAGGGTTAAACAAACAATTAGCTAACTGTCAATAAAAACTTGATCAATGTTCAAAATATTTTAAATGCCGAGTAATATTTAATATATTATTACTAGTTAGTACAATTCTTAAAAAAATCTTAATAAAATTTGATAACATTTCTCTTTATTTTGATCTAAAAATGAAACTATTTTTTTATGAATTTAAAAATAATCATCTCATTATAATCCCTGTGATGTCAACCATCCTGTGACATATTCTGAGTTAAGACAGAAATGGTCAAAAATAGTCCAAAATAATTAATTCTAAAATTTGAATTATAGTGAATATGAATCAAATATGAATCAAAAATATTCTCATAAACTTCAGAAAACCTGTAATAAAGAGCTTTGGTCTGATTGTGATCAGAATCTGACTGACTGAGGGCTTTTCTCTGGAGACCAGAGTCACTGGCCTAGATCCATTTTAAACAGCCCTGCTGACCAATACTGGAGCTCAGGGCATTCCCAGCCAACAGAAAACAATCTCAGAACATTGGCTAACATTCTCAGAACATTGGCTAACATTTTCAGAACATTAATTAACATTCTCAAACCATTGGCTAACATTCTCAGAACATTGGCTAACATTCTCTCAAAGTGATGAAAAATGTTCTTGTAGTAATGTTAGTAGCTTTTTATATCATATATAGCCCTAGTCCAAGCACTGGCTGAATAAGGCTTGAACCACTGCGATGCCCTTCTGACTGACCTTTCAGCCAATTCAACCAAACCCCTGCAAATGATTCAGAATGCTGCAGCACGTCTGGTCCTCAGTCAACCAAAAAGAGCCCATGTCACACCCCTCCTGATCTCACTCCACTGGCTACATGTAGCCACTCGCATCCAGTTTGATGATATTGTGTGTAGAAGTGTTGTTGAAAAGGAACAGAAAGGAATGTGAATGTTAACAACAGAATACTTACAGTGGCCTTTCTTCATCACAGCCTTCATCACAGCCACAAACTGTAAATTCTATCCCCTACACTAACCCAACCCTCACAGAAACCTTCAAAATAGATCATTCTGCAGGATTTATAAGCCTCTTTTCTCATGTGGCCTAAAAATGTGCCCACAAGGTAAAAATTGACTGGTATCAGTGTACGTATGGGGTCATTTGTCTGTCTGCAGTACATGGATTCTACTTAACTCTCACACACATGCTGTGCTGTGCAGGCTCATCTCTTGGGAGAAGGAGAATCCAGATGTAACAGTGAATTGGAAAGATTGACCTCTTTTTCTCCTCCTAAAAGAGAGTATTAGAATAGACTGACAGTGTGCACAGAGGTGTGTGTGTGTGTGTGAACACCAGATATATCTGAAGACTGTTAAAACATGAAGCTCATTCCTGTCCTGTCTTATTCCTCTCTGGAAATGAATTTCAGATAGTTTTAGTTAATATTCCCTCATGCCAGAACTGTTGCTGTTTACTTCATTTCTAGGTCCAAGTCTAGACACACACACACACACACACACAGATATAGGAAATCCTGATACCATGAATTATCACTGAATCACATTTTCTCATCGAGTCACACCCTTCCACCTGCACACCTCCAGAACCTGTCAGCTCATCAGCTCCATCTGACGCCCGTCTCACTCTCAGATATTTCTTACTGTCAGGAGTATCTCTGGATTCTCTCTCTGTGACTCTGTCTCCTCTTTTCATATGAGCCTGTAAAATCTTACGGATGCTGCTGAAAACAGCTGTAGACAAACAATTTCTCTCATTCCATGTTTGTCTTTGATTTTTGGAGTTATTTGATGCTTAATGAAAGGTGAGATGATGATCAGACATCATGTGTGTGGTGTTGGTGTAGAAGTGGATTATTTGGGTTTTTTCATTCAAACAGACGGCAGTTCTGAGATCAGGTCTTACTGTGGAATAAAAAACTGTCAGAATAGAAGCAACCCTTCCTGTCTGCTGTGACTCTTTTACAAGTGCAGGGTGACGGTGTGTGTGTGTGTGTGTGTGTGTGTGTGTGTGCAGCAGATGGGTTTAGACTGAGCTCAGTAGAGCGTTTGTGAACGCTGCTCATGTTTGAACTGAGAGATTTTAATATTTTCACACATTTTAGGTGTCGTAACACATGGTCACATAAATAGACTATGAGCTTCTAAAGACAGCTGTGTGTGTGTGTGTGTGTGTGTGTGTGTGTGTGTGTTAACAGAGGNTGAACGCTGCTCATGTTTGAACTGAGAGATTTTAATATTTTCACACATTTTAGGTGTCATAACACATGGTCACATAAATAGACTATGAGCTTCTAAAGACAGCTGTGTGTGTGTGTGTGTGTGTGTGTGTGTGTTAACAGAGGTGAACCCCAGCAGAGCCCGCAACAAAAAACACAGAAACTGACAGCTGTGTGTCCAGGTGATGTCATCATTATATCTGTGTTACAGATGGATTTGAAACACGAGAGCAAATACATATATGTAACCGGGTCAAATCAAAACAACCAAAGGAAATTTGCAACCCTTTTTTATTCCCCTGTGTATAGTTATGTACTTTGCGAGCCCTATACGTTTGCTTAGAGGGAAAAAAAAGCGATCAATAACATGCACTATAGTAATGTGTTGCGGCCCCTTTAAGAGATTACGGGTTGGGCGTGTGCGCCGATGCTGTGTGTGTGACTCCGGGCAGCGCATGGTCCTCGATTTAGTGAGAAAATATATATAAGTTCATGAAACACTAAAATAGTGATAAATATAAACTTATAAGTATTTACACATTGCATCTTTAAGGGTTTAGTGGACGGAGGGTTGCATATCTTGCACACCTGTGCAGTTTGTAATCCGCTCGTGGGAGGTGTCTTCATATTGTGTGTGTGCTCTTCAGTCAAGTGTGAATTTGAGCGCGTAAGTGTTCATTTCTAGTTTAATGCAGTGACGCATACTAAAATGTAACCAATGTGCAGTCTGTGTGAATGTAATGTTGCAAGGAGAGATGTAATGCACTTTATGATATATAGTATATGATCTATGTTGTAATAGAGGGGAGACGTGAAGCACGTGAACTCACATGAGCTGCGGGTCACGTGGCCATTTGGTTCTGGTATACTGCAGTAAAGTGAGTTTTGATTATTTGCTCTTCCTTTTATTATCTGTTACTGTTTCATTGAATATGACTGAGTATTGTAAGTTAATAATTACTGTTGACTGCAAGAGTATGGCATAAAGTGCTATAAATTAGTTATTGTTAATTCTGTGCTGTGAGTGATCTTCCTCTTATTTTCAGAGGGCCACTACCGTTGTTTTATTGGTGGGTAAAAAAAAGGGGGGCAGGTGAAATTAAGTGTTTGTATGACCCAGAGACGAGTATACAGTTTTCTTTGGGTTTTTTATTTAATACCTTTTCACACACCAGTTGATTTTTTTGGATTTATTTAATCTCATTTGTCCATACACAAGAACATTGTGTCTGTTAACCCAACTAATCATTAATGCTGCATCTCTCATTGGGTGCAGTCGGAAATACAAGAAGCCCGTTAATGTGAAGTTGTTGTTTTGCTCTCATTAAGACACTTCAAACACGGCTACATATAAAACATGTTAAACATTTTAAAACTGGGACATTCCAAGCAAACAAAAGTACAATTATAAATCTGTCAGTGTTCTTTCCCTGCTGGGGTAACGTGCTTTACGAAACATTAGCACAGTAGCTATAGTTTCAGGCGAAATATTATACCTACTGGAGTCAAAGTTACTACTGTAAAATCATTAACAATAAAATCATTATAATCATCTTCAAACAGAATTTCTGATAATATACCCAGAAGAAAATCCTAAAGCTGACCAAACTGCCTTATAATAACCTTCCACATCTGAAAGAGAGTGGTACACTCGTTTCCTCTGAATCACACGCACACACATTCATGTAAAGATTAAATGTAACAATTTCTACACAACATTTTATAAATGAAGCTTCTGAATATCACACGCAGTAACACAACTTCCCTCATGATGACAGGTGACACTTACTGTATATCTCCTCACAGAATCAACAGAGTAAATACCACTGGAGCTGTCAGGCTGAGATGTGGGCGGAGATTATGAGCTTTAGGGTGAACATCACTGGTCGTTAGACCTGTCAATCATCAGAAGACTGTACAGGAGGTGTAGTAATTCACCTAGTGATTAGAAGAGACTGCATCTGGGATCTGGATTCATCTTTCTGGGATCTCCTTTTCATTTGTCAGTCCTGCCCTACATAGCACACTCTCTTCCTTTCTCTTGCTCTATTTTAGTCATTCTCTCTCTCTTACCTTACTGCTCTCTCACTCATTCTTATTCTCAGTCCAACACTAATTTTCCCTTTCCAACTTTTGCTGTTCTGGTCTCCTCCAGAAATATCTCCTCAGATTCAAACTCTTTCTCCTGCATGTGTTCTTTCTTTCTTTCTTTTTAGCTAGTTAGCTAACTAGCTTTATTTCTGGTGTGTGCTCCTCTGTGATATTGTCTAACACACTCTGGTTTGTGTGATATTGTTTTTTGATATTCCATCATAATTGTGGCCGATTGTCTGTAAGTATTTAACAAACTCAAATTAAAATACAGAAACGGATGACTCTATGAATTGTTGGATTTTTAGACGACAGACAATTAGTGTTTCATTCAGAAACTCTTTCTCTGAACTTTTACATAAGTGTCACAACCGCGTCTGTTTTCTCTGAATCACACACACTCAAAACTGTTAATAAATGTCAGTGTGGAGAGACTCTTGTGTAAAATACAAGACCTTCAGTAGACAGCACAGTTCAGATGGATAAATTCTCATGGTGTTTCAGAAGACATCTCAACTGTTGTGGCCCTCAAACTGCTCAAATTTGACCAATCAGAACAAAACTGTAACGACCAGTTTAACAGCTCTTTCTCGGTCTGTTTTTTCCTTAAAACATGAAGAGACATATTTTCTGAACCTCAATGCATTCGGCTGAGTTTTGACACAGAGCAGTAATATTTTGGGCTGAAATCCATCAGTGCAGTCGTGTGTCGGGCTGTTAGATGCAGTTTTAATGTCTGGACTGAGTGTGAGAGTGAGATGGGAGCAGATTAAAGCATTACACTGGATTGAGGGAGTCATGTTTCTGCTGTGGATATGATAGCATGGGAGGCTGGGCTTTATGTGATTTTACCAGGTTAACCAGACCAAGAGATATCGTGGGCATGACGCAACAGTTACCGGTAATAAATTTACAGTAACTCACAGACTTTAGCGGACTATTGCGTTTATACAAATGATAGAAGACAACATGCTCAACAATATACTGTATATTTATTACTGTTGATTGTTTGTACTGTTTATTTAGTTGATTGTTGTCACATGCTTTAGTTTTGTCACTCGCTCTCATATAGTTCGGATCTAAACTGATAACAGCATGATTGTAATATTGCTTTTATACAACACCTCCAGTATTCATCCACAGCTTCTCAACCAATCAGATTCGAGAACCGACATTAACTGCTATATAACGTTCAATAAATGATGAATGAGCAAACGGCTTGTAAAAACTTACCTGCATGAATGTTTTATGCTTGTGTCTAAATATTGCTTCTTCAATTGCTATGATTTATTCAGCTGTTGCCATGGGCAACACACTAACACACTTTGAAAAACTCATGAGAGAATTAGCACTCGACCCTATTCACACACACACACACAGAGAGGAAAATGTCAGATCAGTCTGTCTGATGAAATAAAGTTAACAGTCAGTCAGAGTCTCTTCTCATCTCAAAATCTTGCTGAGATAGTTACTACAGGTGTGTGTGTGTGTGTGTGATACTGGACCAGAGGAAGCCCGTGTCTGAGCAGTCTTCAGGATCTAATCTGATCTGTTTTTTGTGTTTGCATATCGATCTCATAATTGATGTGTTTATTGCAAGTAAGAACGTGAGAAGTTCTTTAGAGTGACAGAGAGAACATTCTGTCCTGTGACACAATGTGTTGTTTTCTGTCTCTCATTCTTTTCAGCGTATGCAAACCGTTTAGCCACAATTCAACGATACCATGTTAACTAGGTCACCACTTCTCATCATAAAAAGCATAATCAGAGATATTTTTAATCTGAGGATGTAAATGACAGACACAGTTGACTCTATAATGGATCTCTGTAGGGAAAACCTTCTCAGTGGTTAAAACATTGTGTGATGTATAGATGTAACCAGACTGAAACAAAGCATGAAAAAACATTTCCATCCACCAACTGTATGTTGTGGGGACCCATGATGTCCCCTTAAATGTTTATGGTTGTGTTTGGCCTGATCTCAGGATATATTTACTGATGTGTTGGCATGTCTGTTACACCCTCCCACATGATTTGGTGTCCAGTTAACATCGCAGATGTAAACATGCTTAGTGTGAATTTAAGACAATATTACATACCAAATATTTTAACTTCTGCCGATCTGATCAACATGGTTTGATGTTTTTCCCAGTGTGATCCAATTAGCTCATTAATAAATGCTTCATTTTCTTTTTCAGTAAACATTTCCTTGCAGTCAAATTTCCTCGAGTCAAAAAAGAGATTCAAAAGCCCACAGCGACCTCTCCTCTGAATAATGGAGGGAGGATACAGCCCTGAATAAGTTATCTGAGTAGTTCACTGCAGAGTACACATACTGCATGCTACGTTCTATCACAAAGAGTACGTTGTGTATCATTCTGAACAGAACGCAAGCCTGTGTCAGATTGAGTTACTGAGCGCACAATGAATCTGTAATGTGTTCTTATACAGCTTCAGGTTTTTGATCATTGTTCCAGAGAGAATGCTGCCTCTCTCTCTCTCTCTCTCTCTCTCTCTCTCTCTTTCTCTGGTTAAACAGAAGAACGTTTATTTTCAAACCTCTTTTAGAGAGAGAGAAAACACACTCTCTGGCTAAGTATGCGTGTTTGTGTGTGACCAATTAGAAAAGACATCAAAGACCTCTTCCTTCATTACGTAATGGATGGCAGTTACACTCAAAACAAACCAGAATAACAATAAGAGAAGAAGGAAAGAGAGAGAGAGTTATAAGCATATACACAAAATGAGAAAAGGAGCACACACAACACCCTGCACACACACATGCAAACACACACACTATAATGATGTCACATGAAGCATTCAGTGACACACATGGACATAAGAAACAGAAATAACAGAAATGAAATTGTGATTTATTTATTCACTCTATTAAAGACATCTACATGCAGTTTCTCAGCTTGATCAATGCCTCTAACACAGGGTACAAAACACACACATAAAGATATTTTATGACAGCTAATGTCCATAAAACAGCAGCTGAGATGAAACCAATTACATTGTGTTCCCATGAGAGACAATCCCTGGAGATCATATAAATAAAACAGCACTGACACGAGCCAGAACAAAATAAACTGCAGCAGCACAGAAAGAGCTGAAATTTCTCATACACACAGAGCTCCTGTCAATATTTCTGCAGGAAAAAATCGTTCTACAGCCACAGACAAGATCTTTACAGCACCACAGTGAGAAACCAGAGGACCAAACAGGTAGAAAAAACCTGGCAGCCATCCTTGCTGAAAAGTTCATCACCATGGTTACCACCCCCATGCCAAGTATAAGTTATAACGCTTATAAATTTTAAATGACATCAATGTAAAATG
>JAZGTJ010010343.1:0-18219 GCA_036877575.1 Botia almorhae | reverse complement strand
GAAATTTGGTACCGAACGAAAATGATTTTTTCGATACTCGATAGTATCGAGACGATTCGGTCGGTGCTTAAAAAGTATCGAACTCGATACCCAGCCCTAGACAATAACCCACTTATCTAGCATGTCTTGAAAGATGTCATTCATAAAAGATTGGAAAACAGAAGGGCTGTTTGCTAAACCGAAGGGGTATAACTAGATATTCATAATGACCACTTGTGGTTGAGAAGGCAGTTTTACACTTATCACCTTCTCGGATACAAACCAAATTATAAGTGCTACGCAAATCTAGTTTGGTGAAAAAATTGGCCTTTCTTAATTGCTCAAGGGTGACGAGGACCTATGGGAGAGGATAACGGAACTTAACAGTAACCTCATTTAATCCTCTGTAATCAATACAGGGTCTTAATCCCCCGTCCTTTTTTTCACAAAAAAATAATCCAGCAGAGGCTGGTGAATTGGACTGGCGGATGAAACCATTGGCTAATTCCGTACTAATGTATTGTCTCATAGCCTCGGACTCAGGCTGAGATAATCAAAAAATGCGCCCTCTACGAGGAGTAGCACCATGTGGCGGGGGTTGGGTGGCTTTCTTTTTACAGAAAGCCTCCATTAAATCAACAGACTCGGGAGATTGCGATTCTACTGTTAGAGTTAGTTTCTTTGGTTTGCGAATTAATTTGGTTAGGCAATCGGTATGGCAATTTGTTCCCCATTGAATGTTTTCACAAGGAGATAACCAGGGCAGATTCAGAACTATGGGATGGTTAGATGAGGAGATGGCATAGAGTTGTATGTTCCCCACAGGGAGAGCCATCATAAGGAGCTGTAATTTTTTGGTCTGATATTCCACCTTTTCTTCTCCCAATGGGTGACCATCTAACACCTCCACCTCTAAAAAAAGAACTGCAAGAGATTAAAGTTATGTTACTGAACTTGGAAAACTCAGTAAAAATGAAATTAGCGGCTGCCCCTGAGTCTATGAGTGCAGAAGTAGACAATATCCTATCCTGGTAGGTTAACGTAATGGGTAAGCGAATTACATTACAAGGGAAATTCTGAACAGAGGTAACACTCACCGGCAGATGACTAGAGGCTGGTTTCTAGATTTCTGATGTCCAGGTTTGCCGCAGTAGGTGATGAAAACGGAACCGATATTCTTGTTTTTTAAGCATACAGATGTGTAAAATCCTTCAGGAACCAGGTATGTACAGAGCTGAGATTGAACAGGATGTCGGGCACAAATGTAATTGTCCAATTAAATAGAAAATTATATGTATTTACACAGATTTTTTCCCTCATCACAGCAGGCCAATTCTGATTGGAACTCCGGGTTTAATCCTTTGTGATACAATAACTTGAGGGTATCCTCGATCCATTCAGTGAGCTGCTAAGGTGCAGAACAGTTAAAGCGTACTCGGCTGCGGGCTGCTTTCCCTGAGTGAGAGATAACAGTCACTCACCTGGACTTTTCCCCTCAGACGGATGTTTAAACGCTTTAAATTGATGAAGAAAACTCTCGAAGATAGAAAAAAAGATAGGTAGAGATTGGAGAAGACAAATGAAGCCCTTGGAGGGTCAGATGAGCGAGCTGGTGCTGGTGGACGGTAAGTTGAACAGAAAGCTTGGTCAACAACTGCTGGATGGCTGCTGGATCGCTTGTTGGCAAAGTCTTCTGTAACAGAGACAAGGAGGCATATGGATCTATTTGCAGGTCTTTACTCGTGGTCAGACAGGCAGTGGTCAAATACGGGCAAACAAAGCAATATGGGTTAAACAAGGCAGAAACTAATAACAGGCAGAGATCAGGGCAGGCAGCAAACAATCAATAATGATAAACAAACCAATGGTCAAGGCAGACGGCAAGCAATCAAACAATGGTCAGTCCAAGGTCAAACACGAGATAATCAAACACAATGGAAAACCGCTCAGGGCATAACAGACTTCGCAATGAATAATATGACTAGAGGGTTTAAAAAGATCAGCTAATAGGTAACAGGTGGAAACCGGAAGTTAATTAGTCCTAGGCATGGGACTTATGGGAACTGAAGTCCAGATGTGAAAACTAATACTCAGGCGTTGGTTCCCTATGGTGGCACGGAGGAGGCAGGGCGGAGGTCTCCTCCGTAACACACACACACACAATCAGCAGTTGTTTTATTCTTCTTTAGTGTGTGAAGGTGTTTGTGTGTGTGAGTGTAAAATCCTATTTCAGCAGGTACTGAAGCTGTACTTATGGGCCACACGGACCTGCTGGTCTCCTGGCATTTAAGATGCTACTGTGCAACTAATTCATGTGCTTTTACCACCCTACAAATACACAAGCTCCTAACAGCCAACGTCTACTCTCAAAGGAAGCACAACAATTTAAATGAATAAGGGCATTCTTAATGTATGAAACATAAGGCTTTAATCTTTATGTATTTATAGCTATGCCTTCATAAACCTTTCTATATAAAAACCATTTATTATTTATCTGCTGTCTTGATCCTCATCTATGTAGTAATGTGATTCAAAAGTAAATTTAACTTCTTTTCTTACTCATTATATGTTAATGTGCAGTTTTTGCTAAAATCAGGATTATAAGAAAATTAATGGTGTTGTTTGATGGTGTATTATTTGTCACATCACATGATGAAATGCTTTCTACATCAAAACTTAATGTACTATATTATGTATGAGAAGTGTCTATATCATCTCAGCAGGGAATGTTCTCAGAATGTTGGCTAATGTTCTCTCAAAGTTATCAAAAAACATTCTTGCAATGTTAGTAGAACTTTTTTGTTCTATGTTCTTAAGCTGTTAGTGGAACATTTTAAAAATGTTACAGAATTTAAAAAAGTTGGAATAATGTTCTTATAACCAAGCAATAACATTAATACAATGTCTAAAGAGGTGAAGTTTTGAAAGTTTATAGAGCATTCAGAACAACATTTTTAATGGTTTTGTTACCTATTGGAAAATGTTCTTACAACCTAAATTGTTAGCTGGGATAATCCTGTTTCACGCTTTCAATATGTTCTTGTGATGTTCTTTTGGTTCATCTAGAATATAGACATATTTAACATACACTGTTCTTAAAGCATCAGAAGCCTCAATTTTATTCTATTGTATTGAAAACTATTAGATCAAGTTTATCTAAAAGTTTATCTACAACATGAATTTAATTTAGCAAGATGTTTGTGCAACTATATATAAAAGTCTGTTTAAACTGTACTTTTTTGGATTTTTTGTATACATTTTATGGAAAGGGCCCTGTATGTATCTGTCTTTGCTCATTTTTGATTTATGAATGTGTGTGCAGTTTATTCACCCTTACAGTGCAGAACGTATAAATAATGTATGAATTATTGATAATAATTGATAATTTAGCATCTTTAATGTGTTCACCCTTTGCTTAGAACTTCAAATTCATACACATAGCATTTTATCATCCAGCTTCCTGAAGCATCAAGTTGGGAAGCTTTTAAACAGAATTTATTTGAATGGTGGACTCTTATTAGCTGCCTTTTACTTATGATTTGATCTAAGTCATTGTTACGGCCGTTACTCTGCCTCTTCCCTGCCACCAGAAGACGAGTTTCTATTCGGACTACATATTCCATGTTCCCCGTACCTAGGGCTGATTACTTCCTGTTTACCACCTGTCTCTAATCAGCCCGGTTATTTAAGCCTAGGACTTCAGTATACTCATTGTGATGTCTTGTTTTGCCATGTCACACATTTCAGAGCGTTTTTCCTTGTTGATTACCCCTTGCCATTTGGATTGTTTAGCGTGTTTGATTGTTTGCTGCCTGCCTATTGTTTTTGCTTTGGACTACATTGTTGATTGTTTGCTGCCTGCCCTGACCACTGCCTGTTTACCCGTTCTGATTTTGTCTCGCCCTCATTGCTCTGTTTGCCGGTGTTTGACCTTTGCCAGAAGACATCGCCACCAGGCAATCCAGCAGCCATCCACCGACCTGTCGACTCAAGCGTCACAGTTATATATGCATCAACTCACGCGCTTGATCCCCCAAATTGACCGCAGTGGAGTATACCCTCGCCGCTCAAACCACCTTGGTGGAGGAGACATTGAAACTACTTAATTGTTAAAGGACTCAACCAAATCTACAGTCAGAACTAGCATGTCGTGATGAAGGGAGAAACATTGAGCTTTCAATTCAGAGTGATAACCTGATTCGCTCTCTGCGCCCCCACCGATTTAATGTCCCATCCAGTTCAGACTGTGCAGTTACCTCTGAGCCTATGCAGATTAATTATACTCACATCTCCTCCGAAGAATGTATATATGTTTCCGTTCTGGTCTGTGCCTACACTGCGGACAGGCACATCACCAGAGATCCACCTGTCCTGTCCGACCCACCTCGTGTTGACCCCCGGTGAGTGTTACTTCCACTCAAATAATCAAAGCAATTAAATTCGTATTCCCGTCACTCTCACTCTGTCTAACTTGAATATAAACACTTCTGTCCTAATCGATTCCAAAGCGGCTGCTAACTTTATTTCCCTTGAGTTCGCTCAGAGCAATAATATTCCACTAACTACTAAATTCCACAAGGCGCTAGATGGTCGGCCTCTGGGAATAGGAAGAGTGAGAACGTCAGACCGTATGTCTAAATCAGGAAATCATCAGGTTCCTTCATTCCTACTGTAATCAATGTCAGGCTGATTGGAGCAGGTACCTGATGTGGACCGAGTATGCTCAAAACTGAGCGTTTGGTCAAATCATCCGCTGGAATGACACCATTTAAATGCATCCTGGGCTTCCAACCTCCATTGTTTCCATGGTCCAGGGAGACCACGGATCTCCCAGCGGTAACCGACTGGCTGCAGCGCAGTGAGGAGGTCTGGAAGACAGCGCACACCCACTTACTTCACGCTGTCAGACGTCAGACCCAACAGGCTAACCGACGTCACCGGCCCAGTCACAACTTCGCTTCTGGTCAGTGGGTGTGGCTCTCGACTTGGGGTCTGTGTCTTTCCTAGGTACGTGGGTCTGTGGCTCAGTTCTAGGTATGTGGGTCCCTTCAAAATTCTCAGATTAGTCACTGCTGTTTTTTTTCATTTAGATTTACCTAATAATTACCGTATATCTCCTACTTTTCATGTTTCCCTGCTCAAGCCCGCTCGCACACTGGTTGGAGGTCCGAAGGGGGGCCTCCAGGAACAGGGCCCTCCTTTTGTGGTGGATGGCGAGGAGCCTTATCGAGTGAATCAACTCCTCGACTCCAGACGCTCATGGGTCAATGCAGGGAACATCCTGGACCCGACTCTCATCAAAGAGTTCCACAGAGCCCATCTGGAGATGCTGGCCCCTCGACCTCAAGGAAGACCCCGCCGTTGCTTTCCTCCTTGCTTTGAACTATGTTGCTGATTGTTTGCTGCCTGCCCTGACCTTTGCCTGTTTTTGAATTACTCTGTACAATAAAGAGCTGCACATGGATCCCTCTGTCAATGAGTCTTCGTTACAGTAATCCATTTCAAAAATATTTTTTTAAATTTTATTTTTAATAAAATATGTTGGCACAATTAATTAATTTTAGTCTACAAAAGTAATTTCAAACATTAAAATTCAAACATATACATCTTTAGATGAAAGATTTTTAAGATCATAAAAACATTTTTGTCAAGAGATCCTAAACTTTTCACTGGTAGTGTATGTATACATATACACACTGGTTACACCGCTAGAACACCTGTGTAAAAATCACCTTATACAAGATTACAAGGCACCTTACATACACTCAAAATGTCAATAGTCAGTAACATGCTAATTTTACTATACTGACTGCATCGTTTCTTTTTAAAATTAAAAACTGTATGTGATTGTCTTGACTAACAAACGTACTGAGACGGTAAAGTGTTATGAAACAAAAAAGTAATAACTTAAACATGCATCCTGTTCTTCGTTCCCATGCTGAATTGCTGACGTAAAGCTTCTTTTCCGTTCTAATTAAGTCAAATTGCGCAAAAAGTGTGCAAAGCTGAACTCCTTAAGTCCTACGGCGGGTTATGATTGATTGAATGATCAGCTCGCATCTGATTGGCGAAAGAGAATGAGTCAGAAACGCACTGCCAGGACAGTCTTAAAAATATGCACACGTAAATCCAGGGCACTTTACACATGAATGATGATTTATACAAAGTTACGATTAACTTGTGAATTTTAAAGATTCAAAACTTTTTGTACACAGTTGTACATTTGTAAATTGTGTTATATATATATATATATATACCGTATATATATATATATATATATTTTTTTTATTAAGTTTCATGCATGTAAATTTTATTATGCATATGTGCATTGTGTCTTTTGCGTGAATTATTATTGAGTCTAATCTGCTTTCATACTTATCCATGGTAGTCACTGTAAAAGTCACTGTAACGCATACTGCGTTATTTGACCTGCCCTTCAGAACATGTGTAAGCTCTTTTACTCATGTCATGTGTAAAGGGGTTAGCTAATTATAATATAGGTCATTTAAATTTAGAAGTCTAAAAGGTACAGTAGCCAGAATAGCCAATTCAATTCCAGGGGTGAGAAACAGGGTCAAAAAGGAACAAAGGTATTATACAATGATAAGCTACAAATTGAAAAAACATCATTATATTATAAATTGGAGTCTGTCTTACAAAAGGCTTTAAGGCAGCCGAAGTTCTCTTCTGATGTCCTCAGATGGGCCAGGCAGGGCCTGAACACAAGTGTTTTGTTTCAGTAACCTAAACTTCTGTAGTCAGACGAGGCCGGAAATAGCTGTTTGATATGTTGAATTTTAATGCAACTGCTATTTTTGGCCTCATGAGTGCAATCAAACTCCCTGTCAGCGCAGTGTCTTAGAGGGCATGATACTTATCCATGAATTATTTTATCTCATGAATTACCTCAGGATTCACAAATCACACACTGAGACGTTCTAATGACAAACACTAGCTTTACAAACATGCCTTTCCAGAGAAGACAAGCTTTTAAGTAGAACAATGTAAACATTTAAAAGTTTCCTTTAAAGAGAACTTAACTCTGAGTTATGGCTTTGATGCTATGGGGAACGCACTTCAGGCACGCTCTGGTCTAAAAATGAGTGAAATCATGGATATTTATAGGCAGGTCACGGTCATGTGACGTAGTGTTGCGTGACATGTAACCTTTAAAAGGCACCTGCAAAAACATTACCAGCTTGATATGTCTGTGTTTTGTTTGGTAATGGAGCATGCCAGGTCAGCTTTCAAGGAAGCTGGCTGCCCTCAGTGTAAGTTAATTCAACGGAAGATGCTCTGTTCATGCCTGGCTCTCTTTAATTACAATGGAAGCTTCTGGGGATCACAGCTCGTTTGGTGGATAAGCAGCAGAATAGATCTGTATCATCTGTACCATGAACAGCCTCCCCACCAAAATCTCAGAATCTTCCCTGATCTTCACCCGAGGTATTCCATATTCATTGTGGGTTTACAGTGGCCACAAACAATTATTTATTTATTGTTGGATATGCATGGAGCATGAATTTGGGGCAATGCCTAAAGTGGAAGAAACACCTGCGGGCTATCTCTCCCCTTCTATAGTATCATCTTTGAGAAACCTGTCTTTCCCCCTAGACAATGCAAAATTACACCAAGGCAGCTGCTGTTGCATCTTTGCACACTATGGCAGTCTTGCAGGCATACCTGCCCAAAGACATGGATGTTGGTGGGGGGTTACAACAGGACATGGTTCAAGAGCTCCACAGGGCTACAGATCTTGTCTTCCATACCGCCAAGCAGACTTCCTAGGTCATTGATTGTTCTATGGCAGATTTGGTGCCAACAGTAAGACATTTTAGGCTGAATTTATCTGGCATCAGAGAAAGGGATAAAATCTTTCACTTTGACAGCCCGATTGCTCCTCAAGGCTTGTTCTGCGACAATGTCAGCTCTGTTGTTGACAGATACTGTAAAGCTAAAGTTACAGTGAAGCTGATGTTATATTAAGCATTACTGTACATATACTCCTGCTCTTCCTTCTTGACCGTGATGAAAAGGTGAGGAAAATGTTACATAATGTATGAATGATATCCTGTAAAACACTTTATTATTTCCATTTCCCCTAAAATTCTTTTTGGTCTAATTTGAAACTTGCTTTAATGTGGAAAAGTAGTACAAAACAGACACTTTCAAAGACATGTTTATTTGAATATTATTTATGTGTCTTCTGTGCTTTTCATATAATTTTCTCCTCTGTTTGTAATAGGTGTCACATCTGTGAGCAGGCACACAAAATCTGACCCTGGCCCTGTTTCTAATAATACCACACCGAAAACAAACACTGTTTCTGTGCATCTGTTAGAAATATCACTTTTTTATATACTTCATTACATTCACATTTATTTATTTGGCAGATGTGGCAGTTTTGGCACATTCTCTAAAACTGTTTCTTACTGACAGTACACAAAATGATGTGCAGAACTACAAGAGATTTATTCAAATGGTTTGTAAATAGCTGGCTTGTGATTGGTTGGTAAAATAATCCTGTGGTTAATATTCTTGTAGATTCAGTGCTGATCATCCTGTCTGGGTTTATTTTGTCATATGACTGGCTGAAATCATATTGTTGTTTATTATGTTGTTGTAATAGACTGTGTCAGAAGTGTCAAATGACAGAGTTTTTGGAATATACTTGCAGAAATATGCCATTCATAACTACTTTGCAGTTAGTTAAACTTACTTTGTCAATTGCCAATTTCAATGCTCACTATAGTGTTGTTAAATAAAGTTTTGTAAATACATTAAAGATATCAATACAAACTTTGCTTGAGGCTTGTTTTTAGAAAGAGAGAGAGAGAGAGTGCTGATTCTTTTGTGCTGACATTAAATGATAGACTGAAAGAAAAAAGTATTTGATTTGTTGATCTGTGTGGTTTAATTCACAAGTTCATAAATGTTTGTGGTAATTTCTTGGATTATTAGTTTGAGGAAAAGAAACAAAATGTGCGCAATACTTACTATCCCGTGCTGAATTTCAGTGCATGGTGTATAATATTTATAAAGAAAAAGTAGATAGCCAATCTTTTCGGGCATTATGTCAAGATTGCTCAATATGAAAAATGTCTGTTTTGGTGTTTCTGGATACTTGATTACTGTAGGAGTAATGCTAAAAGTCTTTCTGTTGTGGAAAATTCATTAGGGTGAATTCTGTTGTTTTAGACATACAGCCCTATTTTAGGTGTTCACACCAAGAATGATAACTAAAAATATAACAATATTACAGCCACACCAATGGACAATATGTTTATTCTAAGTTTGCTTGCTGCAGTAAATGCACAACCCCATTTAAATGTGGACTTTGTTTGGGTCACTTTCAGAGTAATTTTGTGCAACTGATGAACAATAACACATTGACATCAATTTTTGTTTCATTATCGTTATAGTTCTGGTGTGGACTTTATTATGTTCTTACGTTTAGAATGATTGTTATATATGCATATATTTGGTGCAAGTCAACAGTGGAATTCAGGCACTAAAATGTGCAGAAATAGAGAGTAATTTCCCTCACAACAATCGCCTTTTCTGCCTGATTAGATCCTGTCTAATCGTTGCCCAAACAGCTATGGCGGAAGTGCTGCCCATACTCAGAGACACATGTTCCCCAGTACACACCTGCTACATTAACACATTCATCTACTTTGTAACTTCCATAACTAAACTCAAAGAATACACATCAATGCCTGGTTATAGCACTTTCCCAATGCTTGTCAAGTCGTTTTGAAAAAAGAGTGTCCCGATAAAAGTGCAGGCGTGGGCGACTCTTATTATGCACATTACAGCAAGAGGAAGTGGAATTAAAAAGTGAGACAGCTCTTGTCTGAGACTATTGAAATGTGTAATGTGGGGGTGATTCTGAAACTGTGGTGACACTGGTGATAAAAGATTCACAATGATTAAACACATCAAAGAAGCTAGATTGCATAGACACATTGTGTATTATGTAGAAGATCACTGTGATAATTGTGTGTGTTCTCTTCAGGCCTTGTAGAGATTACAGCTGATGGTTTTAATATTCAAGTGTAATATTATAAATAAGCTCAGGTTTGGGAGTATATAAAACTTAAATGGGTCAGGGCTTCATATAAGTACAATAGGGCTAAAATTTATTAATTTCTGGTTCCATTATTTAAATCTGTGTGAATTAGTACAAGAGGCCTAAAATTATATTCTTTTTCTGGTCCTATGATTTATGTCATGGTTTGGGAAAAGTTGTGAATATATTTCTAATGCATATTAGGGGTAAAACATAATGAAATTAAATAGAAAAGTATTATTGTTGTTTGGCACAATAGTGATACATTGTCAGGGGCTACTAGCTCAGAGGCCAAAAAGCAGGTTTGCTTTTGTCTCAAATATAAGTAAATTATAAATTATTTTCTTTAACCCAGAAATGGTTTATTTTTTGATAACCTAGTACTTTTGGAATTCATTTTTTATGGCACTTATAAGCACAATGATGATTAAAATGATTAGTAGTTCCCATTACAAGGAAGTGTTTCTGGTTGACAGAGTTCACAATGTCACAATGATGACATGGTGAGCCACCAGGTTAATTACCACTGGTCTAAATATAGGGGCACCATGCCATAAAAAATAAACCTCTGAGAGAGCAAAATACTTTTAGTAACTTTTATTTTAAATAAACACAAAATACTCTGTGCTGAAGTCATTAATTAATTACTTTTGGAATTTCTTAACTCTTGTATTATTTTGCAACTAAATAAAATGAAGCTACAGTCTTAGTACAGACATATTTGACAAATTAATGTCTATTATGATTGGAGCAGTCAGTGTGCACCAATTGTGCACATCCTTTACAACAACTCCATCCCTCATCAAAATATAAAATATATGTTAAAATATATGTTCATTTGAGGTGTTCTGATTAGCTACATCTCCTACATTTAAAAAATAAGTAAACCTTTTCTGACATTCTAGTAAAGACATGCATTCAATTACTGGAGTCGTTTTAGGACATCTAGGACACTTCAGCACACTCTCCATTTAATCTCATTTATGCCTGAGAACTTAAGATATATGATTTATGATTCAGTACAGAAAGTACAGAAGAAATATCATTTGAAATTCCCACTCTGTACTGATCTCTGTCTTTTGTTGGGTTTGACTCCTGCTGTGTTCTTGAGGTTTGAACAAACATTTGAAAGCATATGTGTGCCTGTGCATTTTGTAACTGTGTGAGTGTGTGGCAAAGTGAATTATCAGTTTCAGAATGAGTGTGTGCTTAAAGCGACAGTCTGTGACAGCAGCACCTAGCAGAATGAAGGGCACAGCTGCTTGGCGAGATGAGTCACGCTTAACAGGACATCAGCCAGACACTGAAGCTGAGAGAAATTAATTATCTGGAACAACTGCACTGAGAAATTCAGAGTGAGCCTAAATAATTTGTTCCTTATAATGTCTAAGTTGTACCTGGGACATAATGGCTGTTTTTAATGTGACTGGGTGGATTCTGAAATCTGAAATTATCAGTTTGGCAGGACAGATAATGTAGAACCAAGATGAGCCAACATGAACTGTCACATCACTGCTTTGTCACAAACAGTAGTGAGTTGCCTTGGTACCTACTGATCAACTTGTCTTGGTCAGCCTGATCTCCTGAGAAAATGCAACTACTTTATGAGGTGATAATTACAACATGAATCATATGAAACATACAATATTATAAATATATAGAAAAGCAAGAATAAAGGTAAATTCTTAAACATAAGCATCACTGGGGTGAAAGCAGATTGTACAAAAACCCATGGATAAGACAAATTAGCCACCTATTCCCTGAAATGTAAAAGTATAGGTAACAATTCAGTAAAATGAAAGATCATGAGATTGTGTTCTTACTATTCTGACTATTATGGAAAAACACATGCAATGCTGGCTCAAAAGTGATTCTATCTACAGCATAATGAAGCTCACTAGATTTTGAAAAAGAGCATAGATCATACACGATATAATGAATTCTGTAGGATTAAATGTAAGATCAAAGACAAATCACATAATGTAGCAGTTTCTTCTCTCTTAACCCATACAGCATGTATGCATTTTGGCCAACAAACATTTTCCATTGTCTGACAAAAACAGAAAGTGAAACTAACATTTCTGTTAACTACAGTTAAGCTGAAATATGAACTTTATTTTAAGGCAACATTTAATTTTTTTTTTAAATACAGCTTTTTTAAAACCAAAATAAAACTTAAATAACCCTGGTATATATGATAAAAGTTATGTATTTATCATAGCATTATGCTAAAGTCAAAATTAATTTTAAATTTTGTGATTTCCATGGTCTTCTTGTTAATTCATGTCTCAAAAGTTAAAAACCTTTGTGCTTAGATAATGAACTAGATAACTACCAGAAACTTCCTCTTAATGCTTCCTCCTCCCTGACTTTATCACTTCAAGATGGCAAAGAAAGAGAGGAAGAAGCGGGAGGAGATGTAGGAGACCAGGCAGAGATGCAGAAAGAATCTGTAGAGGCAGCGGAGTCCAGAACAGGAAGTCATAACCATATGAAGAAACAAAAATCCAGGAACCAGGACTAGAAACAAACAACAAAGCAAACAAGGCCCGTAGTCTAAAACTAAACAGCAGACAAGACTAGAAACAGCAACGGTCAGGAAACTGGCGAAAACCAAAGTAATCTGACAAAGGACAGAAAACATAAGGGAAAAATAAAAGAGAGATAGGAGAGGTAGTCAGGTGCAGGTGGTTAAGGGAAACAAGGGCACAAGAAGGAGGAACTAGCAAGAACACAAGAGAGTGGGGAAGATAACCATGTGCTCCGACAAAACACGAGACAAAAGCACACAGACGAACAAAAACTGAGCTGATCAGACCGAGGTCCTGACGGTGTAGATAGGAGAGCAATCCAAGAGATGGGGGGGGAGGGGTGTAGGACTGGGGTAGAGACAGGAGGATTATGGGGAAAGGAGCACACAGGCTTGATCTTTGAAACATGGAAAACCCGGTGAACCACACAGAGGGAGGGGGGCAGTCGGAGCCTGACCGCCACTGAGCTCAACACTTTGGAGATCGTCTATGGCCCAATGAACCTGGGAGCCAGCTTATGACATGGCACCCGAAGAAGAAGGTCATTGGTGGATACCATACACATTGACCGCAGGTGTAGACAGGATGAGAGGTATGGTGGATGCCTTGGTGCAACAAGAGGTCTGGGCCAAGACCCCCCTAGCCTTCTTCCAGGTGCCCCGACAGCGTCTAAAAACAGCTAGGGCCAACGGAACCGCAGCCTTGGGTTGTTGTGCGGGAAACGGGGGGCTGATAACCAAGGGAAAATTAGAAGGGGGACAGACCAGATGCAGAAACAGGGAGGGAATTGCGGGCGTACTCAACCCATGAGAACTGATAGCTCCAGGAACTCGGATTCTGAGATTCTCCCCCAGGCAGGGGAGAGCTCTTTCGAGATCCTGGTTGGCTCGCTCACATTGCCCATTGGTTTGCAGATGGAAACCTGAAGACAGACTCAATGTGCCCCGATCTGTTCAATGTGCCTGATCTTTCCAGAATAGGGAAATGAACTGCAGGCCCCTGTCGGACACAACATCAGTCGGTAACCCATGGAGCCGGAAGATGTGGTCGACCAAGATTTAAACAGTTTCCTGGGTTGAGGGCAGTTTGAGCAAAGGGACAAAATGGGCCACCTTGGAGAAGCAATCCACCACAGTCAGGATGACAGTGTTGCCATTGGACGGAGGAAGCCCAGGAACAAAGTCAAGGACAATGCGTGACCAAGGACAGGGGGCAATTGGGAGGGGTTGGAGCAAACCAGAGGGAGGAGCATTGGAAGTCTTGTTCTAAGCACAGATGGAGCAAGCCAACACGAACTGCCTGACGTTAGGCCTCATGGAGAGCCACCAGAATAGCTGGCAGATGCAGCCAGTGACCTCCAAATGCCTGGATGGCAAGCCGACTTAGAAGAATGGCCCCACTGCAGGACGTCAGGGCACAACACAACCAGCACAAACAGTCGACCCTCAGGACACCCTTTCGGAATTTCAGCCTCTCGAGTGGCCAGCCTTACTCGCCACTCAATCCCCCATGAGATCGACCCTACCACAACGTCTCGTTTGAGGATGACTTCGGCCAGCACCTCCTCCCCTGGGGACTCAAATGCATGAGTAAGGGCGTTAAATGGAGTGAAGTAATGGTAATGCGGCCGCCGCCGCCGCCGGAACAGGCGCTTGACACTGGAGAGGCGAGCGCCATCGAGAAAGGCGGTTCTTGAAAAACTCAGGACAAGAATCCAGGACCCTGACAGTCAGGAGTGAAGTCGCAGGAGTCTTAACACCAAGGCAAGGGCCAAACTACACACATTTTTCACACAAATTTATTTGGTGTTTTCTATATAGATTTTCTCATGCTGGTTTTAGAGGTAAAATTTTAGACTAAGCTGCCTCTAAACAGCAGGGAAAATAAAACAAACTGTGTACATCAGTCAGGCAGTCTCTTTCTGTGATTGACAAATTTAATCTTTCTTTATGCCTTGTGTACAGATGTCAAATTTTAGAAACTAAATAAATGTATATATTTTTAGAACAGATTTCTTCACCGTAAATGCACCTCATGTCACAGTCTGGTATGATAGACCAAATTTAAGTCATAAAACTGCAAAAGTGAAACCTTCTTGAGCCATTAATAACCTGGATTTATTGACTACAGTGTAATGAATTTGGACATGCAGATGACATTCTGGATTTGAGACCATGGGAGCCAGATCTTTGGAACGCCATGCCATTGAAGTGATCCAGCGGAAATGTTCCCTTTCAGTCAGTCACCTTCAACGTTACGTCAACTGACTGACGTATGGGGTCTTGCTTGATAGCCCTATCACCTTCGCGTAGAAAAAACGTGCCAATGAGCATCGGCCCGAGAGGAAAGAGCCAATGAGCATTTGGGCAAAAGCGCTGCGCGCCGGCTCATGCCCACCCCACCACCCGGAGGTGTATAAAGCCGGCCGGCACTCGCTTTCATTCAGATTGCTTCACAGCTGAGTGTGTGTGTGTGTTACGCATTCGCTCCGCACCTTTGTTGGATTCGCCAGCATTCGCTGGCGTTCTGCTGCGTTTTTGATGGCATTTCAGCGGGTTTTCCGTTCCGGTTTGGCGGTTCCCCTGCGTGCCTCGGCGGATCGGCGCTCTGAAGAACAAATTTCTCATAAAGAGCTATTTCCTCTAAAGAGCTCCACGGACGGTGTGCGTCTTGGAGCTCTTTAGAGGAAATAGCTCTTTATGAGAAATTTGTTCTTCAGAGTGCCGATCCGCCGAGGCTTGCCGTGCGGCGGGACAGGCAGCCTCCGCCCTGCACGCCATTGCCATCCTGCAGGTCCACCAGGCCAAGGCGCTCAAGCAGGTCCGCGAGTGTAGTTCCGAGCCAGGGTTATGCAGGAACTGCGCACGGCGACCGACCTCGCCCTCCGGGCGACTAAGGTCACGGCGCGGGCCCTTGCCCGGACGATGTCCACCTTGGTGGTCCAGGAACGCCACCTGTGGCTAAACCTCGCGGAGATGCGGGATACGGACAAGGCCTGTTTTCTTGATGCCCCCATCTCCCAAGATGGCCTCTTTAGCGAGACTGTTGAGGGCTTCGCCCAGCAGTTCTCGGCAGTCTAGCACCAGACGGAGACAATTCGGTGCATCCTCCCGCAGCGGACCTCTCCAATGAGCGTGCAGTCACTGCTGCGTTGCCTGAACAAGTTCAGCACCAAGACAGTGGTCCCACTGAAACTTTCAGAGGCTCCTGGGGCATATGGCATCTACGGCTGCGGTCAATCCGCTTGGCCTGATGCATATGAGACCACTGCAGTCCTGGCCACACGACCGGGTCCCGAGGTGGGCATGGCGCCGCGGCACATACCGGGTGACTATCACTCCGACGGGCCACCGAACCTTCAGCCCTTGGTCGGACCTTGCCTTTCTACGGGCCGGGGTGCCCTTAGAACAAGTGTCCAGGCACGTTGTTGTGACAACGGATGCCTCCAAGACAGGCTGGGGCGCCATATGCCACGGGCAGGCAGTTTCGGGCTCCTGGACAGGATCTCGGCCCCTGTGGCACAACAAAAAGGCTCCGCACCCGACTGGGTTGCGACATGCTGCCTGCGCGGAGGAAGGTTGCAGAGGCAGGGGAACTGTTTAACAAGGCACGCTTCGCCTGCCCGTACTGACATTCCTAGCCCGTAACGTGGGTCGGCTTGCGGCGTTTTCCACAGGGACCCCATACGTCAGTCAGCTGACGTAACGTTGAACGTGACTGACTGAAAGGGAACATCCTGGTTACATATGTAACCCCCGTTCCCTGAAGGAGGAAACAGAGACATTACGTCCCCCGGCCGCAAACCTGACTTACCGCTGATTGGCCGGGACACATGTCGGCTCCTCAGCAAGAACCTGAATGAAAGCAGCGCTTTTGCCCAAATGCTCATTGGCTCTTTCCTCTCGGGCCGATGCTCATTGGCGCGTTTTTTTTCTACGTGAAGGTGATAGGGCTCTCAAGCAAGACCCCATACGTCAGACAGTTGACGTAACGTCTCCGTTCCCTCCTTCAGGGAACGGGGGTTACATATGTAACCAGGACGTTCTCCAAGGACCCAGGAAGGTGTGTCTGGCTCACACATCTCGGAGTCCTTCGTCTTGTCTTGTCTCGTCTTGTCTTAGGTGGTTAGGTGCTTAGGTCTTAGGTGGTTGTGAAAGCATAGGACAAAACATAGGTCATCCACTTTACTCTTAAAGGAAGCTGTTACATTTACATTTAGGCATTTGGCAGGCGCTTTTATTCAAAGCGACTTACATTGAATTATACTACATATTGACCACTATACATTGAGTATGTGCAATCCCTGGGATCGAACCCATGACATTGGCGTTGTTAACGCCATGCTCTAAACACTGAGCTACAGGAAAGCTACACTTCCTGAATTGCCTTAACAGTTCTCAAAGGTGGAAAATGACAGTGTAAAGGAATTTCTGTTGTTGTTTTGCCGAACATTGCACAATCAAATTTAGCTTCACATTCAAATTTATTTCACTGTATTGAAAGTTCTTTCACTTTGGTCCAGACTGCACATATAGCAAATGTAATATTAATACAATGGCTTGCCTAGATACTGTCACGGGTGAAGAATCACGCAACAAAGTAGGCTGTGAATAAAGACCCCAGAGGGTGGGTTTAATAGGCGAACAAATGTGTGGTGCGGGTGCGTGGCAGCCGGTGCGGCTGGTAAGGCTGGTGAACCTCTGTGCCCCGTGTGCAATCCCGTGGCTCTTGTATCCCTCCATGCAGTGAGAGTGGGTGTCCGTGTGCGCTCCTTCGTGCGGCGGATCGGTCACTCGCTGCTCTCTGCGTGTGGGAACAGAAAAAACAGTCATTAGCTTTTGGCCCTGGCTACTTACTCCAGATCTCGCGAGGGCCGGAGCTGGCGGCGTTATACGGCCGCGTGGTGATGCGGTCCAGCTGTGGCCGGTCCGCCGGTGACGAGCTGGCGCATGTGCGGCGCCTCGGTTGCCAGGGCGACGCTGATCAGCCTGGAGAGACTCGTCACAATACCGATTTTGATTGAATAAATAATGACACTGTGTTAATGTTGTGTTGTTTTTACAACAAAATGCTCACAACAAACACAATATATTTGTTTGGAAATACAATCCAAAAATAAATTATTTGATTGCACAGATAATTAAGAGGAGTTAAACAAAAGACAGAAATTAATAAAAACAATGAAAAATACAGTAGTTGCTAATTACAGTTTTTCTCAAATGCTAAAACACATTTCACAAACGTTTCCTCCATGTTCCCCAATGTCTAAACACAACACCCTTTTCTAAAGCTACATAAACACAACCACACCTTCTCACTTCAAAACTCWAACTTTCACACCAAAGAGCAGCTTGAAGCGTTCAAAAATGTAAACACTATACACATCATTACACACTACAGCAAAACAATTGAAAACACAACACTCAATTTGTAAGAAGGTTCTTTGTTTCATAACTGCCAATGCATATTTTTAGAAACTTTACAGTAACGGATCTTCTTAGATCTCTGCAGAGGATTAGGCATTTAGATTTGTAAGTTTCATATGAAGAGTATAAATCTATAGAAAATACTGCATGTACACTACTGTAACACAACTCAATGCAAAAACAGAATCTATTGCACACAACAGTACTCTTG
>JAZGTJ010010342.1:0-18221 GCA_036877575.1 Botia almorhae | reverse complement strand
TTATTGGGAATTTCACAAGAAAAACAATGGTGTGCTTGGTTTTAACGTAACTTTATTCTTTCATGAGTTATTTACAAGTTTCTGACCACTTATAAAATGTGTTTAATGTGTTCACCATTCCTATTTTATTAAGGTGTATACATATAAATGGCCCACCCTGTACAATTAGTTAAAAAAGAAACTGTTATGATGTATTGATGTCTGTGAATTACTAGACTAAAATCCTCCAAACATGCTTAGTGTAAGTTATTCAGATGTGAGTGTAAACTGACAGAGTTGACAGAGTACAAGCCAGCAGGATGTTAGTATGAATAAGAGATCTGAAAACGTATGAAAGAGATCTTGTTTAAAAAGCGACCTCATTTAGTAGGACTCAATAAGGGACAGCACTGAGGATTTCATCATATTTGCATTTTCACTCTATTTGCTATGCAGGGATTTTAAACTAATATGGTAGTCTGCCAGAAATCTTCTTGCTGGAAAAGACAGCCATGGGTACTTCACATCTCAGCTTATAAATCTCAAGTGTTATGTATTCTGCTTCTTCTGTGGCCAGTGGTGCTGGTGGTATATCAGACATTCTCTGAATTCCCTGCTTATATTTATGTTCTTTAACCTATTTCACAAATGTCCCCCCTAAAATATGGAAAGCTAAAGCCATCAGGACACTGAAGGTGGACAGAGGCTGTTCACTGTTTGCTATTATACAGTATTTTTAATGCACACTGATAGAATAGTTATTGGCATTACAAATTCTCCTGCACCAATACACCATCAGTAGCCATGTCAGTTTCTTCTAAACTGCACATGCGTGACTTCATGCTTTGGATAATGCGATAAAAACTGCAGCAGTACTTAAATATATGTGCATAGTTACTCTGCATTGTTACCCAACATGTTGCCCTTTGTCAGATTAGTGTAGCCCTACTGTGTCAGTGAACTGGAGAATGTTTGTTAATGTTTGCTTGGATGTATATGGATGTGTCCAACTCTATCATGCACCATAACATAGAAACCATTTGATAGCATCTGTCTCTATTTCACCTGATATGGGGATAGTGTGTATCTCACACGCAGCAGCCCAGAAAAGATCAAGTGATTTGACCTCGGGAGCTCTGTGTACCGCCCACCCCTCTCCTGTGGTCTGTGATCCTCCTGGGCTGTGGCTACTGCAGGTGGACCAGCACAAGGTTTCTCCTCGTCAGTAAAAAGATTGTTATGTGTTATGTAGTTTTGTGTAATTTACCTTCATCAGATTATGTGAGCAGGCATTAATTCATATATAAGTATTGTGTGTGTATGTGCTGTTTTGAATATGTGTTTTATGAGAACACAAATGTGTATAATAATATGTAGATAACAGTGTAAACATTGTTTATTCCTGTGTCCACATAAATCAAATCACTTAAAAATGCTTTTTTGACTTTTTTGACTAAAATACTTTTTTGTTAATTAAAAAATGCCGAAAGTTTTCTGTGAGGGTTAGGAGTAGGTTAGGGTTAGGGGATAGAATATACAGTTTGTACAATATAAAAATCATTACGTCTATGGAGTCCTCATAAACCACATATGACAACATGTGTGTGTGTGTCCTAGTATATGTAGTTTACAAGGACAAAAATGTGTTTAATGTATAACAACGTAAACACAGACACTTGCTTTGTCAGGAAGAATGACTGAGCACATGATTTAAATCAACTAAATCATCTTTCTGTTATCTTCCTGTTCTGAACTTAGTCTACCAACAGTGGTATGTTTTTTCTATTCATCTCCTCCAGCCTATTGTACACACACACACACAGAGTGAGAGAGAAAGTGAGCGAGAGAGTGAGAGAGTAAGTGAGAGTGAGAGAGTGAGTGAGTGAGGGAGTGAGTGAGTGAGGGAGTGAGTGAGTGAGTGAGTGAGTGAGTAAGTGAGTGAGAGAGTGAGAGAGAGAGAGAGAGTGAGCGAGCGTGAGCGTGAGTGAGTGCGTGTGCGAATGTGAGTGTGAGTGTGAGCGAGCGAGTGAGCAAGAGAGTGAGCGAGCGAGCGAGAGAGTGAGTGTGCATTGTACATTGTTTATTGATATAGAGGTTGAATATCAATGATTTATTCAGTTCTTTTAAAAATGTCTCTCTACCTTACTCTCACTTGATTAAACATTCCTTTTATGAGTCTCTGTTTTTAACAACATTTGGCTAGGCAAAAAATGAAAAGCTCAGACTGTGTCTTAAAACCTAGTGAACTTAGTCTACTTAGTGGACTAAGTAGTGCACTAGGCTTTGAGACACAGCCTGATTTGTTAGGATCACTAACAGTTTTATGAAATTTGCTGCCTGTTATATCTCCTCCACACTTGCAGTATGAGGGGAAATGAGTTGTGCTGATTGTTAAACAGCTCCAGGATTAAACTGTTCTCTTTGAGTGGTAGTGTTCTCAGTGGACCGTCACTAATGATATCTTTCCATTTTCTCTCTTTTCTTTTTTTGTCTCCCTCCAGGTGGTGTTGGTCTTTGCACTCAGCATTGGCGCTCTGGGAATATACTTCATAGACTCTTCAGAGTGAGTACTACTCCGATTTATCTCTTAATTGAGATCCTGCCTGAGTGATTTGTGCTTATATGAGCCAAAACACAGATCATAAATCATATGGGTTGGTTATAAGAAATTCCCCTGTCTCATTTTGCACAAATGCGGTATAAAATCTCTAAAATGAAATGACACAGATGGTAACAGGGCGCTATACCATGTTAAGTAACTATTTTCCCATATAGATAATGATACCATGTTAATGAACATTGTATTTATTAGTATTGTTAAGGGTGTCATTAAATAGTTAATGGTTTTAGTTCTCTAATATTGGACTTTAAAGTCAGCCTCAATGTGGCAGGATTTTTTTGTCAATGAAAGCAACCAGGTTTGTTTCCATGGTTACATTAGGCAGAGTATCTCTGCCACCCACCCCTCCCCATTATCACTAGAGATAGGTGTGCTGTTAGCTGTTGCTCAGGCAGCCAGGCCTCATTGTTGGTCAGATAAACTTTGCTCAAAGTATTTGCATATGTGTTGGCCAATGGATGCACACTTTGACGACATCAAGTATATAAGAAGACAAACTAGTTTAATATAAACCTAGCAGTGGTACTGGTGTCAGAATTACAGATTGCTGGGTTGGCATAGTGCTGAACACAAGGCAGAACACACCTTATGTAAAAAACAAATAACACATGCACTTTAATGCCAGTCTGTGGATTTTCAGAGCACTGAAATAATTCTCATGGAGTCATATAAAGTTATACAGCCTGTGTGTGTCTACACTGACTGTCACAGCATTTTAGAGGAAAGCTAGGCATGATGTGAGTTTTAATCCCTGTAATGCTTGAATCAGGATACTGAAAGAAATAAAGGGAGGGGTGGGCAACTGTGCTTATGAATCATTCAGAAAAAGCCTGCTTTGGTTAGTCATTTTGAATACATGTTTTGATGCTACAGCTTATAGTTAGCAGTGCATATGTGACAGTTTAAAAACAGAATATGTGTATTCAGTGCTTTCCATACACACATAATAACTAAATTTATATACATTTATAGTTTTTATTAAAATACAATTTTTTTGTGTACATACAAAGTTTCAAGTAGCTACATGTTGTCATATAAAAAGCCAGTATGTTTTTTTTAAAAATCTAAGCATAATCAACCACAATTAACATAGATTAAATCAAAATTTTAAACCTTTGTGTAATAATGACTCTTAGAGGAAAAAGTCCACAAAAATGAACATTCTCTTATTATTTATTTTATTTTTCTTTGTCATTCTAAATATCTGTGCTGTTATTGTGCTTTAGGTATAGTTGTTATGGTTCTTTTTGTTGTTGTTTTTATCTGCTTATTTTTGGAGTTTGACAGCTTGTCATTGTATGGAAGCAGCTGTGTAACAATCCAGGTTTAGATGGACATAAGGGTCAGTAAATGATGACAGCTTTTTCATTTTTGGGTGAACTATTCTATTAAAATTCACGCAGAAACTGACTGACAACCCAGTCCAATCTGACCTGTCAGATCTATTGTCTGTGGTCCCATTCAGGATCTTTCTGGATCTTTTTGCAGACAAGCGTGTCCTGAATTTACTACCAGTGTAATGTGGGTGGACTGAAGATAACAGATTGATCTGCTTCTGCTTCTGTTTTTGGACTGGACTGGACTTTGTCAGATTGGGCAACATTGTGATCTAACCATTTCTGCCAAAGTTGCTAGTCATATAAAGACTTAAACGTGACTGACAGTGCTGTGATAAAAGAGTGTCAGATTTAAAAGGTTAAAGACAACACAGAGTTGAGTTATGAAGGTGGTTACGTGAACAGATGTTAGGTTGCCACAGTATAGGCAGAAGGAACTTGTTGCAGCATGTGTGTTGTGTGTGTTTACTAGTTGACTATGTCGTCTGGCTCTTGGATGCATTTCTTGTCTCCCACCCGGTTCATTTCCAAATCAGGTTATGATCAGGCTGTGAGGTGCTCCTAATGATCTACATAGACTTTGGCTCTAGAGTTACAGCCTGGAGTCTTGGCAGCTGAAACTTCCACTGGTGCTGTCCTCACCACAGAGAGAGGTGTGCGAGCGACATGGGTTCTCACCCTCCGATCTGGCTGCTGTGCCACTTCTCATCTGACCTCTCGAACCATGTGACTCCGGTGCTAATGGTCTCGATAATGGATCATCAGCCGATGACTCATACGACTCATTTACGCTGCTAATTATCACAACTGTTCAAGAACTTCTGGAACGAAGTGCTGTTTTTCTCTGGGTTTTGCCTCGCTCGCAACACATGTAAACGTTGCGGCATGTTGAATGCATCTTTCAGACGTTTGTATACATAGACAACGTAATTGTGCATTAAAAAAGGCATCAGAAGACATCTAAAGTGGGACATTTTGAGTGATTCTGAGCTGATGGTTACTCCCTAAGGTAACTCAAAATTTGATGAAGGGTGAAAGCAGCAATTGCAGGCAGGAGGCGGTGGGGGTTGCTTTTCTCATCGCTTCAGCACACATGCTGGGCTTTCGGGGGGGCACTTCACTCAGCGCTGTGGATGCACAGCTCTCTCTAGTGGCCAAGCTCCACCCTCCTGTGAGTCCTCTGAAGATAATCCTCCTTTTGTTTCAGGAGTCACTTTTCAGGGCAGTGTTACTTTTGGTCGAACCGGTCCGTGTTTCAGGATTAGATCTGAAAGAACTTTCCAGAAAAGATAGAGTGTTTTATTGTATGTCTGTGTTGAAAGAAGCCATTTCTTATGAAGCTACAGAATAGCACCTGTTGATCTGAAATAAGTATCAGGCAAGCATCTCAATGCTATTACCTTTTCAAGCAGGCTTTTGATTTTCATTAGTAAATGATATAAATCCTAAAGGTTGACTGAACCCATATGTAAGATCCAGAATATCATAGATTTTGGGGTGGGCTCGTTTGACTTGGACCGGTGTGCAACAACACAAATGATAATGCCGTGGCAATCATCTACAGTAATCACATTATTACATAGTTATCATTATTATCATAGTTTTGAACAGGCTCATATTTTCTTTACAAAGTGTTAAAATATTGTAATGCATTTATGTGTATAGCAGGTAAAAGTAACATTTTATTTTAGTACTGCATTGTAGTTTTCCTGACATTGTCGTTTCATTGTTATATTCTTAATGAGAGCAGTCTGTACTTCTCCCCCAAGATGACAGTATCTTTTTTTAGGGCCTGAACAATGAGGCAAGAAAAATGTAGGGCAGCAACAGGGGAAGCTCTCCTTCAAGGGATGCCTTTATTTTGTGTCCCACTTTTCTGTCCCATGACATTTTCGGAGGTACGCAGGTACCTATAGCCATGCCAAAGGCTAATAGTATTAAATTGTGAATTTTGGTACTGATAAAGGAGAAATTAGACATGGCTTAATGAATTATTTATGCAGTAAGGTCAGAAAATGGCTTAGTTTGAGAGCTGATCTGAACGAATGGTTGGTTCTATATAAAGCTCTTATGCTGAGCTGTATTAACCCGGAAAAGCTTTAGGACACTATGTTGTGAAAGGGCAGGAAAACACACGGCTCGTTCACCAAGAAGACACTGGCACTGCAATGCAGGGATGAATAATCCACCCTGTTTAATTCTAGTGCAGCGTCCTTACGCTTTGAAATCTCCCACACACCAGCAGTCAGTTCTCTATAGAGACAGACAGAGAGAGAGAAAGACTGACTGGTCATGTTCTCCAGGATTCTGACATAAGCCTGTGTCTGATATTTCAGACTTAAATATCATATACCACAAAATAATATTAATATTATTCATATTTTACATTTGATAACATTAAGTCAAATTCTGAATATCTTGGCGATTTTAACACTGTCTGTTTTCAAAATCCCTCCATATCTCAACTCTGAAATGTTTAATAGCATCTCTGATTAAAACATCACATTAGATCACCCTAAAATCACCCTAAGCTGTTATAAAACAAATAAAAAAATATATATATATAAGCTAGATATGTATGTTTATATACACTTTAAACTGAATATGTCCAGCCTTACTGCAAAGTAGAATGGTGCAGAACGACTCTTCAAGCTTTCTGTCTCTGCTAAGGAGACCACATTGTTAATGTCATTTATTCACACAGGAATGAAGGTTTTACATGGTGCGGTTCTGACTACGCAGGTTTTTGCAGTAATAAGTCTTATCATGAAAAAGAAAAGTCTTGATGTGGTCAGTGTTATCCACAGCTAATCTCATGCAGTTCGGTATTGAGGGAGCTTGATCAATAAATAGATAAGAGATGCTGTTTTAGTTTCCCTGTCACACATTATCTTGCAATTTGTGGTCAGAATGAGTTCAATATGCGGGAGGCTCAATTTGCAGCTTCGCTTGTTCATGTGTGCATGTTTTATTTGGTAGAGCCGATGGAAATATGTAGCATGGTTCTTTGAAGATTAGCTAGTCCTCTGTGCATGTTTTTCAGCTGCAGCAGGTGATTGTTTGAGCACGCTGCCACAACTATTACTGCAAACATCGATTGCAGCGACAACAAATTTCTGTCTCTCATTTTCCCCACTAAGATTTTTAGTTCCTCCTGTTTTCATTTCATTCTGTTTTCAAGAGGATAAAAATGCAGAGGCATTGCTTTGTGTGTTTTTCCTCTTTTAGAAGCACACACAGAGAGCACCGCAGGGAGGAATTAAAGCAGAAGGGCTATTTTTAGAGTCCCGGCTGAGGTTTTAGCTGTCCGATGCCCTTGCAGGTGCTAAATCAGTCTTATTTTAGAATTGGTGCCTTGGCCTAAATCAGTTGCTGTTGTATTAACCTAGACCTGCTGTGTGCCGCCCCATCACCCTCCAGGCTCTAGCAGCAGTTTTCTACACAGAGTTCCTCACTGAGACTGCTCTATGGGCAGCACTGCTGCAGCTTGCTCACTTATGCAAACTAACACTCTTGTTTATATTCCCAGCACCCTAGTTGTTATAACATTACATACTCTAGTGCACAGTAAAAATGAGTAATAATTCTTAGTGTAGCTCAGTTGGTAGAACATTGTTTTGCAGCACAAAGGTCATGGGTTCGATTCCCAGCAAACACACCAACTGTGTATTAATGTGCTGTATAAAAGTCACTTGGAATAAAAGTGTCTTTCAAATGCATAAATGTAAATGTAATGGGATTCCTATGAACACATGAGACAGTAATCCCAGGGCATTTTTTTCAGGATAAGCATTTTTTTCTGTACCCCTTTTAAAGGAATGTTACAGAGCAGTTATCGTAAAAGAAGATTATAAAGAAACACAGCCAGCCTGAAATATAGGCGCACTGGGCTTTGTGTGTCTTTCTGGGTGTGTACTCACGTTGCTGTGCATCCTCCAGAATAATACACTCTTTTCTGTATAATTAGGAACTGAGGCCACCTAAAAGTTAGATTGTCTGGAGCACCTGATTGTTAGCACCTGTTTACCCCATTGCTAGTTGCTCTAGCTCACTTCCAGCTGACCTGAGAGCAGCCCAAAGCCATATGGGCCGGGAAAGATATCTTCTTGAGACCCGGGGCACATGCTGGAGGACAACATTGAAGCCTTAAGGTGGCTTAAGGAGAAGGGTGTTAAAGTTTTCTAAGCATGGATATTTTCTTACTGGATGCCACATGTCAGGATATCTTGTGTAATTGCAGAGTGTGAAGTGACATTGAGCCCAAGGATCAAATGCTCATGTGTTTCACAGCATGCATGTGTTGTGCATTTTGAGAGGCAGATAATTGTAAATTAATAAATAGCTGTGTCCGACCATTACGCTATAAAGTAGACAATTTAACATGGGCTTCACATAAAATGCGTTATTTGCATATGTATTTGAATTGAATTCCTGATTTTCTTTTATGTAAAAGCAATGCTAATGTAATTTAAGGGGGCAGTACCACATTAACCTCAAAAGATTATGGCTTATGAAATAAAGCCTTTTAACTTAATGGAATCATTTGGTAGTTATTTTACTCATTTAAGATCTATTGATCGGCCCAGCAATGCCTTTATAGATGACAATAATTGACTTTTACTTTTAAATTATTTTTTTAACAAATTCCAAGTGTGGTGGCTTTGTAAAAGGGCTTTATAGAATTTGTTTTGGATCAGTTTTTATACTTGTATATATAATTTTTACTTACTATTTTCTGTAGATGAAATATCTTACAAAAGTTTGGCAGTGTCCTTTCATTTTGGTTGCACTAGTTTTTGCCTTTTAAATTGTGCACTTTTTAAACGTTTTTACAGTTTTTAGTGTATTTGAATGAACATTTATTTTATTCTCTTTCTTCACAGTCCTATAGAATCCTGTCAGAATTTCTACAAAGACTTTACACTACAAATTGACATGGCATTCAACGTGTTCTTCTTACTCTACTTTGGTCTGCGTGTAAGTACAATGTAACTTTGATATATTAATAGCATATCAGCTTTTAGACTTTAAAAGAATTGTTAATATGTTAATTGTGAAATTGTTTATTGCTAAATTGAAATATTTACTGAAATATTTTCTCCTAAAATCATTTGTTTTCTTCTTTTTGTTCCCAGTTCATAGCAGCCAATGACAAGCTGTGGTTCTGGTTGGAGGTGAACTCAGTGGTGGACTTCTTCACTGTACCACCCGTGTTTGTGTCAGTGTATCTGAACAGGAGCTGGTTGGGTAAGTCTCTTCACCCAACCTCCTGTCAGTCTCTGCACTCCAGAGCAGCAGTCAGCACTGGTGTTCATTTACAGCTCTGAAGGTAGACCAGATCAAGGCCAGACTGATGATGAGACAAGGGCAATTGTTTGAACAAGAAATTTTAGGACTATTATGCCAAGCTAACATGATTGGTTGTCAGTTTCTGTCTCAGAAACCCCAAGAATAGATATGAAATGCCACTGCGTGAAAACATAACCACTGACAAAGATGACAGTAGGTCTTAGGATAAAAAGAGCTGGAGGAGCGTTAGTTAGAGCTGATCCTGAATCTGTTCTGTTGCTATGGGGCTTTAATGTGAAGGGATGTTAGTGCTGTCGTTTGGGGAACTGTGGAGTATTTCATGAAATGCTGGAGTGCTGATGTTCACACAAGGCTTTTAGGACTGAGAGGTATGACCAACATCTATATATTACAGTATAGCTTGAAATTCGTTATGTTACATGACAGTGTAGTTATCTTTATTGTTTCATTGTCCAGTAAATGTAATATGTAAAATGTACAATTTTCAAAAATCAAATCAGAGCAATGTAAATTTTAATTGTCCTTCCCCCTGGAACAGTAAATTAAACTGAGATAAAAGCTGCTGTCAGTGGCAGCCTAAAAAACAAACAGCTGTTTGTCGTAATTGCTGAGCAGCATATGTAAAAATTTGCTATATGTTGTGAGATGCACCATACCGTAGAACATTACTCCAAAACAATTATGGGAGAAGATTGAGAGCAGTTGAAACACTTTAGAAAGACAAAGCTGCATTACATTTTGTTAAACTTCGCTTTTGTATTCTTTAAAGGGAGATGTGTAGAGAATTGATCGTTCATTGTTGAAGTAACACTTCTCTCTTTGTCAGAGGTAGAAAAGGTAATGTAACCGAGCTAGAAATTCACCCAGACATGTGTAGTTTAGAAGCTCCACCACCACCTACATTAAACCTATATAAACCTTTATTGCTCACTATAATAATTACTATTTTTTTTAGTTAGTTAAATACTTTTTTAAAATCTATTATTTTGATCAGGTGATGATTCAAGAGCAGTTAATAATGATATCAATAATAGTGTTTATTATTGATATCCTAATTACTGATTAATATCTTTTATTATTTCAATTAATACATGTAACTGCCTAATGCTTGCAGAAGCATCAGGATAAAACAATTATGAATCAGACTTTTAAACAGAATTTTAGGTATAAGTAAATAGACTGCTTCATGCACTGACTGAAGATGATGTGCTGATGAAACCTCGTGCATGAGTGATAAAACGTCAAAGTAAATAAATTATGTTTAATTTATTATGAATAACAGATATAAAGTTTTAAATCTCAGCAACGCTGTCTTATATTTTGATTTAATTAAGGTCACCTTCCTTTGTCTATTACGTCAAGTATTCCAGATGGTTAAGAGGCATGCTTTCAACAAACTGGAATACTTTTTAAAATGTTTTTATGAATTCTCATGTATTCCCAGAGGTTATCTTCCCTAACTCCTCCAACTCATGGTGGTGAATAATTTAATATCATATCATTTAATCAGGCAAATTGCTGTTTTAGTGAAAATGCCGCTGATACTTTTTCTTCATGCAAGCACATTTTCTGATTTAAATAGCAAATTTAACTACCCTTAATCAGATTTCCTTAATGACACATTTTAATCTAATTCAGTACACACTTCAAATGCTTGTTTACAACAAGTCTAAAGCATCTTTTAAACGCAATTGTTGCCCTCTAGTGGACAAAGCACACATGCCATTCACCTAACGTATTCACCTGACAAATACATGCACATAATATTGCACCATTGAGTCTTTATCAGTTTAGTGAAGACCGTTTGAAACAGATATATAAAGCAGTATTAACTTCATGGAAGGATTATGCTCCAGATATTTTGGAGGCAGAATACAGACCTGACATGCAGAATGCATAAACATATGCAGACCAGAGACCAGTGACTCTCACTGCTCATGATGAAAGACTGTGAAATATCAAGCGTGTAATATCTGCAGCAACATCAATGAGGTGTCAGCACTTCAGCGCAACTGCTAACACCATGTTATAGAACAGTTTCCATAGCTCAACAGAGTTCCTGTAGCTCAGTTTGTAGATCATTGGTTAGATCATTGGTTAGGGTACAATGTCCAGGGAACACATGTATATGTATACCTTGAATGTACTGTAAGTTGCTTTGGATAAAGGCGTCTGCCGAATGGTTACTGTGGCAGAGTGATACAAAACAGTAAGGCATCCCAGTGCTGTTGTATGAATACCCCAGGTAGCCTCTTTGTACATCGTTGTTTATTAAATCACAACCAAAACTCCTTATAACATATTTGGCACACCAGGGTTTAGACTTGCGGTTTGTGTAAACCCTGGTATGTAAACCCATGTGTGGACACATAGCAAGCTGCCAAATATACTCTTGTGTCCTGGCCCCAATTAGTTAGAAAACCACGATGGATCATAATTAGATCAGCCTCTGTAGAGACCTTAAAAGACCCTGGCATCCGAGTGTATGTTCCTCTCACTTGAAAGCCGGGCATTGATTAATACAGTGGAGAAAGTGCTATTCATTTGAAAGGGTATGCACTGCAGAGATCCATTTATGGGAAATTGAAATGTATTTTCCTGAAGCAGCGCAGGCAGAGTATTTTCAAACACAAGAGGGTTGAATATGGATTAGCATGAGGCTAATTCTGCCACACAAGTTGCCTTCAAACTAACAATTGATTACCAACAGTTTCTGACTCTAAATTGGAGAGGGTTTGTGACCTAAAGTGCTTTTCATAATATCTGCAAAGAGAATGTTATAATCACAGTGGCTTATGTGAGGAGATCGTCTGCATACTGATGGAGGGTGAGGCTGTACAGTCGGTCCACTGTAGAGTTTGTCATTTTTCAGTGACATTAATATGCTGAACTTACTGTATGTACTTTAAAGATGCAATTTGTCCTTTTCTAGAATTGTCCTGGAAATGTAAAGGGTTCTGTGTAAACATTATGCAGTGTATTTAGCATTTAGAAACCATTTTAAACGGACAAGAAAGATTCTAACATTCTTGTTAAAAATGAGTAAATTAAACTATTACACATGGTCCCCCAGAATAAATATGTTTTTTTACCATACCCTCTGATACATATATAGGCTGCTACAGGTTAAGTGCTTTTCATTAATCCCGTCTATTTGTTAATTGTGGCTATTATGTACCACTGCCATCTGGTGGTTTGATAAGGTATTGTACCATGTGGCTGGATGGCTTATCCTAACTGTACAGGAAACCCCCCAGGCAAAGCAGTATGAGTCACATGACCAGAGGATGAAAAAATCTGTTAAGGAATCCAATTAGTGCTTTAAGCCTCTTTCATATGTAGAGCCCTTTCTCACATGGCTGGCTTTAATACACCCATGCCCAGTGCATTCTGGGAGAAATGCAGCGTAATCCAGACAGAGTTTTATCCCTGTTTACACATGGTCAGTATTCCCTGATTGAGAAAAGAGCCAGTGGTTTGTGGCTGTGACACACGTGACATGCTGTTGGTCTGTGAGATTAGCGATGTGAATGAAACAGTTTGAGTGGTGGCAATCTCTGAATGAGCATCTGTCCATTCTACACATGTGCTTATTAAGCCTGCTTCAGTGCACAGCGCTGGTCTCCCTGATCTTGTTCCACTGCTGAGCCAAAGACACAACATCTTGTTTAGTAAAGGAAATCACTAATGCCAGATGGAAATAAATGTTATACTGCCTTTTCGTGTGTTCTTTGACTTATTTATAATTATAGCTGGTCAGTATAGCAAAAAAAAAATTATCTTGATACTTTACTTTTTGACAATGTAGATTTTTATTTATATTTACTATGAAAGTGTTTTGGCAATGTGTGAAAGTTAAAATAATCCTGGCATATTTTAAAAGCATTCAACATTTTGACTTATTATAATTATAATTATACTGGACATTTCTCTGGATTCATCCACCATCTTGGGTGATGTATTTCACTAAGCTTATTGCAGGGCATTCTGGGATTGCCCTCTGCAAAAGATGCAGTGCTCCCCCTTTCAGACAGAATGAGCTCTCTTAAAAGGCAGAATAATGTTAGAACTGCATTTGCATTTGGGAATGGGCCTTTGGTGTGTTAAAAATGCAGCTTAATAGGACTGATAAATAAAAAAATGCATCTCTGAATTCAGCATCTAAAACTATCCTCAAGAACCTTTAAAGTATAATAAATCTCAACAGTGAAAGTGACAAATTTGTCAACCCACACCTGAAATGTGAACACACTGGGCAACACTGCTGCACCTAGTAAGCAATCAGGGGTTGGGTGCCTTGCTCAAGGGCACTTCAGTTGCTACCTGCCGGCCTAGGAATTGAACCAGCAACCGCCTGACTCATTAACCAGTAGACAATAACTGCCCCAGACTAGATAAGCAGCCTAGATAAGCTTAACAGCAGGAGTACAGCGCAGAATGCAATTATTATTATGAAATGTCCTCCCTTTAGTATTTAATATAACAATCCAACTTTATGGCATTACAGCTCCCCATTTAAAAACACAGCACCAGACTGTCAATGCTATTATTCACAATGTGATTAATTCAGGATTATTGTTTCTCTTCTTTTTCAATTTCGACAAACATAAATCCCTAGGAGAGTTCAGGGCATACCAAAGCTTGTCACTTCAATAAAATAGAGAGGTGGTCAGAGGGAAGATATGTCCGTGGAAGTTTAATATAAAAAAGATAAGTCCCAATGCGTCAGATTCTCGCTGCAGGCAGATGAAAATTTGATCCGATGACAGGTGTCACTGTCTAGGCTTTTAGTGTAGTCAGTATTGTAAAAACGGTTTTCCGGATGGATTCGGTGGCATTACTTTTGAGTGTGCCATACGAGAAGGTTGTCTCTTCTTGTCTCAGCTCAGCTTTTTGAATTTTTAATGTGAGGTATACTTTTTAAAAAGTCCACATCTTTGACCTTCTGAGGAAACATCAAATTTAGCATTTAAGAAATTATAAAGTAGGGTCACACAACCAACTCTGAGAAAGTTAGAATCATGATCTCCAGCAAGTTTCTAGTGTTTCACCGCCATCGGGAGGCCACAGTCACCGAACTGGTACAGGAAAACCAGAGCCGAAGGCGAAAAAAGTCATGTGGTGATTTGTTTCAGAACGGTTACCGCGTGAGGTTGAGCACAAGTCAGGCAGGAGATGGCAAAGAGAAGAACAACCAGAACTCTCTCTCTTCCTGCCTTCATGTGCTGTCTAACTGGGGTAAGTCATTGTTTCTGAGGAACTTTGGTTAGCTGAAGATCATATTTTCAGGATGTGGTGTTTATTTCACTGTTGGCTGTGTGTGCCAGAGATCTTTAAAGGAGCTGAAGTGCTTCTGTTTCCTGTTGCTGAAAATAACTAACACTTCAATTGTACTGTGAAATGATTTCTGCAGAGAAAAGGTGTAAATCTGCCAGGACTAATGGAACATTTCTGAATCATTTATGTTAGAATTCAGTGTGAGCAAAGCTGTGAAGTTGAAATGAGTGTGTCTGAACAGATTTTGTTTTGAGGCTGAAAACATGAAAAAAGAAATTGCTGTTTATATAAGAAGGGGCTGCTGAAGCAGGTGATATTTCTCCCTAATTTGCTTCCTGGTGTGCTTATTTCAGCACCTATTTCTTAAATGAGCATTATAAAAACTCAAAGGTATAATGTGCAAACACATTATATTAATGAGAATTTTGGGGGTAAAATGTGCTTAAAGATGCATTAAACATTAAAATGAAATTAAAATCACCACCTAGACAAATAGTTTTGTGAATTTGCTAGATCTGGTGTGTGCGCTCAAAAAAATGAGTGTGGCTGTCCTGTAAATAGGAGAAAAAACAAAGTGGATCAGACTGATCACCATAACACTGTAACACTCTCATAGCCAATCAGCAATAGGGGGGATGTATGTGCCAGCTGTTCGTTGGTGCCTGCGTTACATACATTTAGGGGCAGTTGTGGCCTGCTGGTTAGTGAGTTGGGCTAGTAACCAGAAGGTTGCTGGTTCGATTTCAGCACTATGGGGAATTGAACTGAAGTGCCCTTGAGCAAGGCCCCCTATCCCCCAATTGCTCCCTGGGCGCAGTAACGTGCTGCCCACTGCTCCGGGTATGTGCGTGTTTACGACTTGCAGTATGTGTGTTCACTCCTCACCAGTGATGGGTTAAATGCAGAGGTCACATTTAAGGTATGGGTTACCATATTCTGACGAATAGGTCACTTTCACTTTATTGTATTGTGGATGAAGCAGTGAAGAGAAGGGTGTGTTTTGCACTAACAAAACATTAAGCGCTTGTTTGAGCATCCCAACACAGCAACATTAGCCGAATCATGAGATATATCATATCAAGTCTCAATGCTTAAAAAAAACTGATCTGCTTTTGAGAATTGTTTCTGAATTCCTGACCTACCATTAGATATCAAGGATGTGGAAGATATTTACAGTACCTTCACGTCTCAGCAATATCTTTTAATCAATGTTAATCCTTAATCATGTTCAGAATGCAAAACTGCCACACTGTTACAGTAGTAATGCAGTATATAGACCATAAACACTATGCAGAATTTCTACATGGAGGCTATACCTGGATGACCTACTATAGATTTGCCATTATGTGCAGTATAGAAGCCATATAAACACCTGATGTGACCATTTATTTGCATTTTATTATTATATTTGTTATATTTGCATAATCCATTTATATTCAAACCGAATTGAAAAACTGCATTTCACTACCCACAGTATGTACTGAGGTTTTCTTCTGGCGTCCCAACGCCCCACGCCTTCTGCTGTCCTGACTTAGCCCTGGTCCATTGTTGAGGCTGACCTCCCTTCACCTTATATCACAAAACAACGGTTTATTCTTGACATTTGAATAAATAGTAATTAGTACACTTTTAACACCTAATAAGAGCTGTATTTTTTTTTCTAAATATTATACACCAGGGTCTGAAATTCAGCACAGTACTGTGGGTGTTGCGCACAATTTGTTCCCCACAAATTTCCTGGTAGTAATCCAAAACATTAACATGACAATTATGAACTTGAGAGTTAAACCACAAAGATCAACAAATCAAATAAACATTTTTTTGTTCAGTCAACATGAGTGAATCGGCTCTCTCTCTGTGTGTGTGCAGAGATCTGTGTGTAAAGAAACTCCTTGATCACCACCTTACAGCGCATTTGTCAAATTGATGCATATATTTATACTTTATACATATTGTCTGTTTTTAATATACTGTATATATGATGCATATCAGAAGATAAGTGACTATTTAGAAACAAGGTTCTCTCTATCAGGACTAAATCTGTTAATATCTTCGATGCATTTTCACAACTTTACAATGCTCATATTTAACACTATGGTAAGCGTTGACATGGCCATTCACAATGTGTGAATAACTGCTAAGTTATTATGAATGGCATATTATTGAAAGTATATTCCAGAAACAACTATAAATATAAATAAACACATTATTGCAACCCATGGCTTTGGTATATCGTTACATCTCTTGTATATATAATAGAGCATGCTAGTATTTCATTCTGAACATACTGATTACTGTACAGACTGTAACTCTTAATCTCATCTTCATTCTTGATTTCTCACTTTTCTCCTCTCTTACAGGGCTGAGGTTTCTAAGAGCCTTGAGATTGATACAGTTCTCAGAAATTTTACAGTTTTTGAATATCTTAAAAACAAGGTAAGGCCGAAAACATATTACGCATCTGTCTCACCCTCAAAAACTTCATGATGACATCAACACACACAGCTCTCGACAGCTCCATAGGTATTTCTGGTGTCCCTTCAATCCTTTCCCTTGTCACAGCTCTAAGGCTTTGACTCAGATGTCTGCAGGATTTGTAGCTGAGCAGGATGTTTAATGATAATGCCCTACTGTGTGTCCATGTAGTCCGCCCGTAGGTAAGAGAACAGGGCTGCTGTCCAGTCTGATGAATGCAGGAGCGTGACTCAGACAGGCCCACGATTGAGTTTTTGTCCACCAGCTTGTCAATATGTACAATTCTGTAAATATTGTATGTCAATGAATAAGAAAGAGGAAGAAAAAGCACTAAGCAGTCAGAACTCAGTGGTTGGAAGTTTAGACTGATGGAAGTTTTATTTATTTTAGCTGCCATCTTGGTTCACCCCATCATATTTCAACGAGGGAAATTGCTGATATATCACAATTTCATAACCATCAACAGAATGACATAACCATCAACAGAATGTTACATTTGCACCACTGTATCATCTCATTGGCTGCTAAAGAAATATTATGGGGTTCTCACACCGACAGCATTTCTGCAGCGAGAAAGCGCCCAGGACTCATTTATTTTCAATGACAGTTGGCTATTTGAGGGATCGTAAGCGAAAGTGACTTTAAGCTTTACAAAATGGCTGATCAGAATTCAGTTTAATAATAAACACCGCACAAATGCCGCAAACACCAATGGTAGTGTTTGGTCCCTCATGACCAGTGTTGGGTAAATTACTCAAAAAAGTAATCGGTTACAAATTACTAATTACTACTTTAAAATTGTAATTTGATTACATGACCGATTACTACCTCAAAACTAATCAGGTTTCTAATTACTTTACTTTCAAGTTACTTTGAAAACATCAAGCGTAAAAAACTACAAAGTAAAAACTCAGTAATATTTTCTTTTAGTAATTTAATTTTGACTGAAAAATATTACAGAAGTATAAAAACTGCAACTTGACTTAAAGATGCAATCAATCTCTAGAAATAAACAAAACATTCGTCATATAAACCCGCCTAACAATGAAAGTTGTAACTTTAAATGAGTCTTTACAATGTATTATATTCACACAACATTGCTTGCTAGGATGTATGAGTAAAGCTAAAAATATCTTTACTTTCTGTAAACATTAAAGACAGACAAAAAACATATATGCTAATATACTAATACTAAATACTTACTTTAAAAACATACTCTAGAC